>SAUE01000140.1:97500-121276 GCA_009724625.1 Deladenus siricidicola | reverse complement strand
TATATATATATATATATATATATATATATATATATATATATATATATATATATATATATATATATATCAGGGGTGGCAGGAAAATAAAATTTCATTTACGTAAGGGAAAATGGAAAACGGAAAGAAATTTTATTTTCCGCGTTTGGAAAACGGAAAATTTTAGGCCAAAAAACCGGAAAATAGGAAAATGGAAAATGGAAACGCAAAATACAGATTTTTTCGAATATATTTTTTGATTCCGAACACTAAATTTTTATGACCAACCATGATCCTCCATTTATGCGAAATTTTCCGGAAAATGGTCCATTTTCGTAAAATGGAAAATGGAAAATTTTAGGCCAAAAAAGCGGAAAATGGAAAATTGAAACGGGAAATTTTGCCACCCCTGGTGCACATACACTACAAAGGGACTCAAGTTACACCGCTGTGTACTGTAGTACGTCGGTGTTGAGTGTCTATTTTTAGCCTTTTCCAAATTTTTTGTTTTCGCTTTTAAATTTCGCTTTTTATTCAAATTTATTTATTTTTGTTTTTTCGTTTATTTTTTTTGTCACTGTAATGGTCACTGAGGCATAATAAGCAGCTTGAAACCGAAAATTTTACAAAACAAAAAAATCGCTGCGTTTATATGTCTGCCTGCACCGCCGCCTTTCAGCAATTTCCTGATTGTGGGGAATATTTGAGCAAAAATGAATGATAATAAAGCAAATAAATGAATGAGAAAATTGCAGAAAAAAGCGCTCGTGGCGCCAAATGGGCGGCGCATTTTTTGTGGAAGAAAGAAGAGAAGAAATAACCTTTCTCTCTCTCTCTCTCTCTCTCTCTCTCTCTCTCTCTCTTTCTTTCTCTCTCCCTCCTTTCTTTCCCGCCTTCTTTCCTCTGTCTTTCTGGCCCATCGGCCTTCAAAGTTGTCATCGAAAAGGAAATTTTCCTCTTCTTTTTCGAAAAATGTTTGATGGGATGTGATGATGAATATCAGTGCAAATTTCACCCCAAAAACAAAACAAATATGCGGAATATATATTACACATACACACATATCGTTTTGGCAGGAGGAAGAATGAAAAGTGCCATTTTGCTTGTTTTTTTGCGGATTCACATTTTTGAACACTTTTTTCACATTTAGACGTGCGTTGGGTTGGTGTTGGGGTTGGGGTTGGACTATGTATGTTGGGGTTGGGCTTACATGTGTTGGGTTTGTGGTGAGCGGAACGAACGCTCACTTCACGCACATCCATGACCAGCCCCCAAATGTCCGCATAGGGAAAACACTGATAAATACGATTTTAACAAAAAAACCATTTATTTATTACTTTGATTCTTCCAAAAAAAATATTTTTTACTCATGATTTCTTTTATTCGTTATCGCGGCTGTAAATTTGTCGAAATTTTCGATGGCTGTACAAAATCGTATTTACTGTATCCATAAAAAGGTGCTCTAGCTTGAACGGTTGCACAGATTGAGCGATTGCAAATTTTCGCTTGTATAAATTTACATATACATGTATAGTAAACTAATATTTGAGAAAATAACTTGCATAAAATTTTTTTTTTAATTTTTTGGAAAATTTTTCAATAAATAAAAAAAAATTTTTTTCTGAATTGTTCAATAAATTTAAAAATTTTTTATTGTTAAATTTGAATTTTTTTGTCGAGATCTCGCGTCAGAACAAGAGTGATACTCAATACAAAGAGAAAATTATTATTTTTCCCCCTCTTTTGCCAAATGCGCACATTTCTCAAGTTTAATGGGATTTTAATATTTTTTGCCCATGCTTTCATCTCTTCACCCCCCCCCCCGTCGGTTTAATGTGATTTTCGCTCGCCTTTTTGGCGTTATGCCATTTTTATTCGCGTTTTATGGCGTAAAAATGGAGATTTTTTTGCAAAAAATTAATAAAATTATCGCCGCAGTATGTATGTATGTTGTGTGTGTGTGTGTATGTATGTGTATGTATGTGTATTTTGTGTGTGTGTGTGTGTATTTGTGTGTGTCGCCGCCGTTAGTTAGTATTAATACGATAAATTCGATTCGATTTTTGAGTAAGATTTCATTATTGTTTTGTGGCGGTGTGACTCTCTCTCTTTCTCTCGCTCTCTCTTTCTCTTTTCTCTTTCTCTCTCTCGCTGTCTCTCTCTCTTTCTCTCTCTCTCTCTCTGACAGTTGAGTGCCATTCGAATAAGCTACAGTATGCAATTTTTGGAATTTTAATATCCGAGGAGCTATGTACAATATGCAAATTTCACTTTTGTTTTAAAATTCCACAAGCTACAGTATTTTAAGCCTCATTAGTTAATTTTTTAAAGTTTTACACGCTATAGTACGCAAATTTTATTTATTTTTCTATTTTTTGTTATTATTTTCAGCCGCATTAGTTCATTTTTTATTAGTTCATTGATTCATTAGTTCATTATTCAAGGATTCAAGGCATTTACTGAAATTATTATATAATTTTGGCCTTTGCTTTAAAATTTATTTAATTTTCCAATTTTAACAATTAATTTTTTTCTTTTTTACCATTTTCAGATTTTTGTGTACATATACATATATATGCACTTGTAATGTTTTAAAATAATTTCAATTTTTGTGGTCATTTGTCTCGCTTTCAATTCAAATTTTGAAGATTTCACTTTAGCTTTGTTGTCGCTGCTGCTGCTGTTGTTGTTGTTGTTGTTGTTGCCCATGTTGTTCCTGCGTCTGTGCTATTGTTGTTGGCGCTCTTTACCGTTATTTCTGCGCTGTTGCTGTTGTTGCTGATACTTTTGTTTTGCTGCTGTTGTTGCTGCTGCTGTTGTTGTTTCTGCTGCTGTTGTTGTTGCTGTAGCTGTTGCTAAATTGATTATTTGTTGTTGACCTTTACGTAAAAGTGAGTAGCAAAATTTGCTTTTGTGAAAAGCGGAAAATTAAATTCAATTTTAGAGGAAAACTTTTTTTTGAAAGAGGAAAGAAAAGGAAAGAAGTGGACTTTCTACAAACACTTTTCTTTCCTTTCACCCATCATCATTCCCCTCTTTCTCTGCGCAAATTATACTGCTCTAGCCCCCTCACACAATCATTTTTTTCCTTTCTCGTCGTATCGTTCTTTCCTTTCTAATCTTTCCTTTCTCAACATATCATTCTTTCCTTTCTCATCGTATCGTTCTTTCCTTTCTCATCATATTCGTTCTTTCCTTTCCCATCGTATCTTTCTTTCCTTTCTCATCGTATCGTTCTTTCCTTTCCCATCGTATCGTTCTTTCCTTTCTAATCGTATCTTTCTTTCCTTTCTCATCGTATCGTTCTTTCCTTTCTCGTTTCTTTCCTTTCTGACCTTCTTTCGTGACCAATTTGGCTAATCCGATTTTTTTCATTTGATTTTCCGATATTTTTATTCCAAAAAGATTTAAATTTTTTCAACAAATTTGTTTTAATAAATTTTAAATTTTAACACACATTTTTTTTCTAAATTCTCAAATTGCACCAAATTAGCTGAATTTGTACCTTGCCTGGATTACCTGTCTGGATAACCTGCCTAGATATTTGGCCTGGATATCTTGCCTGGATATTTTGCCTGAACAACGTGCTTGGACAACTTGTCTGGAGATCTTTTTGGTATAATTTTTCGTATAATTTCAGACAACTCGGTAAAATCAACTTTTTTCGTTGTCGAATTTTTTTATAATACATACATATAATAGCTCATTTGGTGCAGTTAAAAAAAGTGTTTTGAAAAAAAAATTTTGAATAAATTTTATCTTTTTAAAACAAATTTTTTATAAATAATTTTTTAAATAATTTTAATTTTTTAATTCTTTCGAATAAAAACTTTTTTGAATAATTAAAATTTTTTTGACTTACTATGTATCTCTTCCGTTAAAATTTTTTCATTGACCCTTCTTCTTTTGCATTCTCGTCTCTCGTCTTTCTCAATAATGTCTGCTACTCGCCCACCTCATCCATTCTCCGTTGTCTTACATGACTGAAAAGTCTCGCGCTTCTCTTTCTTTTGCATATATTCAAATCTCAAGCGAAGAAAGGAAAGCAAAAGAAATAGAGAATTGTCCACTTGAACCTGAAATTTTCGTGTTGTTTACACACTTGCTTTTGAAATTTTTTTAGTTAAATTATTGCTCTAACACATAAGAATTTATTTTCTCACTTAAACGCGCGGTTAGAAACGAAGACTAAGAAGAAGAGAGAAAAAGAGATGGAGAGAGAAAAAAGAGAAAGAGAGAGAGAAGGGAAAAGAGAAGGAGAAAAAAAGCGAGAAAGAAAGAGAAAAAGAGAAAGAAAGACAGAGAAATGTGGACAGAGTATGTGCAAGAAAGATAGAGAGAAAGAGAGATAGAAAAAAAAGAGAGAGAGATAGAAAGAGAGATAAGGAGAGAGAGAGGAAAGAGACAGAGATACAGAAAGAGACAAAGAGAGGCAGAGACAGACAAAGAGAGACAGAGAGACAGGGAGAGAAAGAGAGAAAGATGAGGGGAATGGATATGGATAGGAAACGAATGTATAAAAGAAATAAGAGTAAGCGAAAAAGGTGAGAAGCGTAAAGAATATAGAACGCGCAGAGAAAAAAAAATCATTTGAAATTTGAATAAGTGGGCAAAAGGTGTGGACAAAGTGGATGTGGGGGGGGGGGAGAGGGGGTGGTCACTTCACCTAATTATTATTATTACTTCTCAGCTTTTATGCCATTTTATGTGTTTTCGGCGCTTTTAACCACTTTTGCCCTTTTGCGTTTTCTCGCCATTTCCAATTCAATTCACAACAATTTCAGGTATGTACATACATATGTACATACATATGTGAATATGTGTGTGGTGGTTGGTGGGTAAACGACATGGGCATAAAACAAATTATCGAAAATTATGCATATATTTTGTTGATGTTAGCACATTGTTTTCGTCGTCTAGAACTTTGAGTTTATTTGTTTAAACATATTTATTGTATTTGAAGCTGTTGAATTTATTATATTATATTTGTAGCTATGTATTGAATTCACAGCCATCATCATCATCCCCCCCCCCTCAAAAAAAAAAGCCAAAAACAATCCACTCACACCTTTTTTGACCAAAAGTATGTACATATAAGGTGAGGGGGGGGGATGTCGGTGGGTGAAGATGTTGAAATTTAATTACGGATTCGAAACCTAATGAGTGAATAACCAAAGTGATTAAAGTGAATACGCGAATGAATACGTACATATAATTGCCAGTGATTAAACAAAGTTCACACGTATGCATAAATGAAAAATTACATATTTCTTGGCGAAAATAACTTTTTTCGTTTTTTTCTTGGTTTATGTCGATGTTGAAGTTTCGAAAAACTTTTCTCATCTCTCGAAAAAGGATTTTTTTATGAAGAACAAAATTGGTCCTGCGCCTTCTCAGAACTAATCGTAGTTCAGTGCTTGAATACAGTGAGCCAATTCTTGAAATACCGTAATTGTGAAGGCTTACGTAGTCAGGGATTTTTGACGAAGAATTTTTCTCTTCTTGCTCATATTTCAAATAATATTAAATATTCAGTTATTTAATCTTTTTTTTTAATAAATTTACATACAAATAATACAAAATATGAAATATTGTTATTTATTTATCTAAACAAATTTTTTTTTCAAAAAATTTGTTTAGCGTTTAAAATTTTGACGTGGAAAATAGAAAAAAAACCAGAGGGCGGGGCGAAGGGATATGGGTCAACTTGTACACGCAATCCTCAAAAACGTTACGTAACACACACAACACATTTATCGTTTACATACATATTTTTGTTTATTTTGCTCAAAAAATCTCTTTTTTTCGCTCTCAATATTTGTTATTGTTTGTGGGGGGATAGTGTGAAAATTAAGAAGTTGAAAACAAAATTATTCAATAAAAATAGAAATTAAATACGAAAATAAACTTAGCCAAAAATTCTGCAGGAATCCACCACTACACTACCATCACACACATACACACTTTTCGTGCTGGCTATTATTGCATGTATGTATGTATTTGTGCATGTATTTGTATGTGTGTGTATTTGCATGTATGTGTTTGTGTGTATGTGTTTGTGTTAGGTGTGTTCTCAACTTTGTGTGTGTGTGTATTTTCGTTCGTTTTGTTTAATGGGAATTTCGTTCCATTTCACCAAAATTTTCCCACTGCAAAAATTTTCGTATAATTTCTTAAAAAAATTTTTTTTTGTGGTAAATTGCGAAGAAATTTTTAGGTAAATTTTTGAATTTTAAATCGACACAAAAGTGACTTTTATTTTTTCTTTCTCTATTTATTTTTTCTTTATCTTGTTGTTTTTTCTTTTTTTTTATTTTGTTGTTTTTTTAATAATAAATTATTGACATAACGGAAAAATTTGGTAAATTTTTGATCTTATAATAATTTTTTGAAGCTCTCTTTTTCTCTGTTCCTCTTGCCTCAACTTCATCTCTCTATTTTCTTTATCTCTTCTCGCTCTTTTCTCTTTCGTTTTGCGTCTTCTTGTACAGTAATACATATGTACTGTATCCATCAAAAACTTATATTTTCTACCATCTTTTCGTACAAACAAAAATATTCAAAAATTTTGTCAAAATGTGCTATTTTAACTAATTTTTTTTAAATAACAACTTTTTTAACAATTTAAAAATATTTAACATTTGGTTAATGAATTTGGGCAATTTTCACTGAAATTTTTATATTCAAAAAATTTAACTTTTATTTATTGAAATTTTATTTTTTCTTTACTTTTCATTATTGATAAAAGAAGCGAAATTTTTGAACATCTTTTCCGAATATACTGTAGTGATACGCTAAGTACATATATGTGTAGACATATGCGTATCACCACATTTACATATACAAATTTCTTATCATTTTATGCCATTTTTACACGGGTAATTTCGCTAATTTACGGGCGAAAATATATATTATTTATAGCAAAAAGGTCGATTTATTATTAATTTTATCAAGTTCTCTCTCTCTCTCTCTCTCTCTCTCTCTCTCTCTCTCTCTCTCACACACACACACACACTCTCTCTCTCTTTCTCTCTTTCTCTCTTTCTCTCTCTTTCTCTCTCTTTCTCTCTCTCTCTCTCTCTCTCTTTCTCTCTCTCTCACTCTCTCTCTCTCTTTCTCTCTCTGTTATATTTTAATATTGCAATTTCAAAGATTTGAAATAATGAAAATTTGGGCGTAAAATTCGATAAATTAATGAAAAAAAATTTGGGTGTAAAATAAAAAAAATAAAAAATAAATTAAATTTTTATTAAAAATTATTTAAAGTTTTATTAAAAATTGTTTAACGTTTTATTCATTTTTATTTAATTGATTTATTTTCTGTTTTTGGTTAACTTTTCTTTTGGAGTGGCCAGAGTATATTTATAATTATGTTATTGACCGTATCATTATTTATTATTATTATTATAGGGTAAAACACTAACAAACACTACTGCATACTCCGCCTCCACTCCGTCCACCCCCCCCCCCCCCCCACCGCCTCCACCCGCTTCCCGCCTTTCACTTCCCACCTCTCACCGAAAATGGCAAGACACAGCGCCAATTTGAAAGAGATCGGAGCCATGGGCATTCATGATTTGTGATGACCCACCAACACCGTTATTGTGTATTAACACTTTTTCATATATTTTTTTGTTATTTTTTAAGCGGGAAAATAAAAAATGGAAAAAAATAAAAAATTAATCGTTTCGTTTCTCGTTTTTGAATTTTATCATTTTTTGTTTTGTTTTTTCCTCCCACTTTGCCCAGCGCTATCGCCAACTGAGCGCGAGAAAGAACTATGCTTTCTTCTTTCTTTCCTTCCTATCTTTTCTTTTCCTAACTTTCTCTTCTTTCTCTCCTTTCCTTTCCTTTCCTTTCCTTTCCTTTCCTTTCCGCACTCTTCGTCTTTCCTTGCCGATAAGTTTTTGTCAATAAATGCTATTTGACATCATAAAAATCATCGAGAAAAGTGGAATTTAATCAATTTTTTCAACGCAAAATTGCGTTTTGATTTTCTCATTATCATTATCACTACAAATCATTCTTACTACATATCAATATCATTGTATTTACATATCATTCTCATTGTCATTACGTGTTATTCTCATTGTCACTACGTATCATTCTCAATATGTATTCCAATTTTGGTTTCTCATTCTCATTGTCACTATCTATCATTTTTATTATCACTATAATACTATCATTATCACTATTATTTCTATTATCATTCTCATCCGATCTCACTATTTGACATATTAACATTACCACTGTCTACCATTCTCATTATCTCTACTTATTATTCTTATTATCACTACCTATTCTCATTTTTATTATCTTATTATCACTATCTATTATATTACCTCTCAGTGTCGTCTCTACTGCGTATCATTCTCATTATCACTATCTATCATTCTCATTGTCGTCTCTACTGCTTATCATTCTCATTATCACTATCTATCATTCTCAGTGTCGTCACTACCGCCTATCATTCACATTATGGATTTTCGTTTTGTTGTTTCAGCAACATTTTCGCTATATTTTATCATCTTCTTTTTTTGCTCGGAATATATAACCGGGTAATTAAATAATTTAGGGGGGGGGGGAATCATTTCGGATAAATCCAGTTAGTTCGATATTTTGGCATTTGCCCGCCATCTGTTTCCATGAGAATTTTGGCTGAGAATTTTTGTTGAGAATGAGAATTTTTGTATTTTTGTGTATAAAGTAATAAAATTTTAAATTTTTAGTGCATTGATTATGTGACTGATAAATGCAATTTTTGAATGATATTATGATATGTATGTGCATGATATTGATTTTAATACGGTATTTGAATCATATATGTATGTGCACGCATATGTATGTATTTTATGTTTAATGTTGATTTTTGCATTATTATGAATTTAATGATATACATATGTATCCTATGTATCGTATCGTCTATGTACTTCTCTTATATGTATATGTATATATTACAGTTATTTTACATATATTACAGTTATTCACATTCGAGCACATTTTTATGCATAAATGTAAAATTTTTCAAATTTCAATTATGAAAAATTGTTTATTAACATACATATATGTATTATATGTATTACGTAGTAATATTGAAAGTATTTTATTGAAATATCGAAGCATATACCGTACTCTACTTTTTTATTTTTTTTACATTTTTCTTGTACAAATGTTTATGTTATGCGCAAAATTATTGCAACTTGCAAAATTGTCATGTTGCAGGTTGCAAACTGTATATTGCAGGCTGCAAACTTCATTATGAATGAAATTGGTCATAATGAATGAAATTGGTCAATTTGCAAATTTTCGTGAAAATTGCTGAAATTATTTGAAATTATTTTCGAAATTTTAGGGTCGTTTCAGCGCAAAGTCTTCGTTGATGAGTTGAATTCGGCGGAGAATTCGCATTTTTCTTCGATTATTTGTTGCCTGCCAGTTGTGTGCACTCTGCCAATTGCACACACTGCCAATCTCACAATTTGCGCAAATGTGGCCGCCGTGGCCGTCGCCGTGGCGATTTTGCCACAAAATTTTAATCTTTCTCCTCACTCTACACTATTTCGCTATTTCACCGCCGCATTCTTTTTGCGCGGCGGATGACGCGCAAAGTGCGCCGCCGGCCGACTCGCTTCTCCTGCCCGTAAGCGTGCCGCGAAGCGTCGAGGCGCTCACATCGCCCGACGAGTCGTCATTCGCCGAGTCCGCGGGACCAGGTCAGTATGCAATAACGTTAGGCAAACCAAGAATATGGACAAGGGTGTAGCCAGAAAACATTTTCGTGAAGAAGGTACGCAATGATTAACCATTTGGAGGTCAATGAGTGGCCATTTAGAAGAGAGAGAGAAAGAGAGAGAATGCTTAACCATTTCGAGGTGGGTCAATGGGTCGCCCTTTGGAAATCGTAGAGGGTCAACGGGTAAACGTTTAATAGAGGGGGTGGTCAATGTAGATTTAAAGGAGAGAGGGGGGGGGGAGTCAACGCGTAACCATCTCGGGGCGAGTCAACGGGTAGCCTAACCCACTCGATATGCTTTTCAATTTAAAATTTTACTGATTAGTGGGCTTTATTTGAATTCGACTTGATGTGAGAACAAATTGGCCTGACGCAATATTTTTGAACCTATTCAATTTTTCAATGAAAATTTTGTTTAAATTCACCGGTAATAACTGGCAATATGTCTTTTTTTTGAATACGTGTGTCATTTTCAGTATTGATTTTTGTTCCTTAAAAGATTGCTAGCTTCAAGCGGTCAGATGTATTCATTTCTCTTCGTTTTTTTCTTAGCAAAAATCTCCGTATCGAGCGATAATGTCACTACAGTAGGGCTAAGATTGTTGTAAAGAATGCAGATGTCATTTGACTTCGATTTTATGTGAGAAGAAGCTAAACTTTTGACAGCTTTCAAAAACACTTGGTTTTGAACCTATTCAACTTTGCAGTAAAGAATCGATGTAAATTCGAAAGTTACACATCAATTCGTTCGTTTTTTTTACATTTTTTACTCAACTTCGGTTATGATTTTGTGCCACAAACGTTGGCTAGCTTTCGATGTGTTTGCTTTTATTTTTTAATGTGCTTGCTTTTGTTTTCTTCTTTCCTTAGTGTAGATCAGGGATGGTAAAATTTGCGGTTTTGCGGTTTTTATGAGCAAAAATTTGCGATTTGCGAAAAATTGGCCGATTTTTCGCAAATTTTGAAAAAATGGGAAACAGTTATTTTTTCAAATTCGCGATGTAAACTTTGGCATAATATTGTAGTAAATGATCCTATTGCGGAGATATCAATAAACGATACGAATTTTTTTACGTAATAAAAAAAATTTAGAAAAAAAAATTTGTGGTTTGCGAAAATAAAAATTTATTTGCGATTTGCGGTTTTCGCAAATGAAATTTATTTGCGGTCCACCTCTGGTGTAGATAGCCAAACACGGCTTATGATACACAATACAGTAAGAATCAGCTTACGATAAACATATAAAAGTTTACGATTTTATTTTATGTGAGAGCAAGCAGAGACTTTTGATAGCTCAAAACGCTCATTTTTGAACCTATTCAACTTTTCAATGAGGAAATGATATTCGAAGACACAAGCCGTATGTTTAATACTGCACTCAACCACCGCCCAATACACAATGCAATGAGAATCGACTTATAGTAGACATAAAAAAGCTTACGGTTTAATTTTACGTGAGAAAAATCTCACGTAAAATTAAACCGTAAGACGATACTCTTTGATAGCTCCATTTTTGAACCTATTCCACTTTTCAATGAAAAATTGATGTATGTTCACGGGTGACAAGACAATCTGTTTCAGCCGGCTCTATTAAATTTCAGCTTTAGTTATGATTTTTGTGCCACATAAGTTGGCTAACTTCGAACGTGCGCAGATGTGTTTATTCATTTTTTCATTTTTGCCATCGTAAAAATTGCCAAACACGGCTTACGATAACCAATGATACAGTACATACATAGTAAGACAATTAGCAAAAGTTCATGTACTCCAAAGTGTTTATCTTTGGCAGCGAATTTCGCTGATATTTTATTTTTGGGGTGGGGGGGGTAATGATATATTCTTTTTGGGCAATGATATTGTAGTGAGTGAGATTAGCTCAAATGCAAATAATCATTTAATCCTCTTTGAGAGCACACCTTACTATTACAATTATTTTTACTATTATTATTATTTAATTTTTATGTTGGATGGCAAATGCCTCATAAATCATCTTTTTTTTAATTGTGTGCTTTGAATTTTTAATTTTATTTTTTGTTTTTTGGCCCAAATTGAGGTGTGTTCTTCCATACATACAAATTGCTCTTTTTTGCATACAAATTGGAAAATGAGATCCGCACGTAATATCAATTACGATTAAAAATAAAATAAAATTTATTACAAAAAAATTTACAAACAATTTAGATTTTACAAAAAAAAAGTTTTTTTATTGAAGCATACTGTATGTCTCTCAGTCAATACGGTGTAGTATTACGGTGGTGTGGTACTTGAATTTTTTTGGGAAAATGCAAAAATAAACCTATACAAAAAATTAGAATTGAGAATTTAAAATAAAACAAAGCATTCATATGAAATGAAATAACGCTAAATGAACCTATTCATTACTTTAACGCTGCTCGATACAAGTAGCAAAAAATTTTTGCTTTATCGAAAAGAATTTTTGATATTAAAACATTTTTTTAAATTTCATTTTACCGTATTGACCGTATTGAGAAAACACTTGTGAAAACATCGAAACCTCCACCCACTCCTGTGTTCACTACCGTCCATGCTCAGCGCAGCTAATCCGCTTTTTGATGAAGAAAGCGAATAGCGGATGATGATTTTTGTGTGTATTTGTCAACTTTTTCGGTAGTCGGCGGCCTTCGACCAAAAACACACAAAAATACATAAAAAGTTTGGCCTCATGCGGCTTGCGCGCTAGCCGCCGCTTCGCGGCGGCAGCGGCGGTGGTGGCGGATAATCCGCCCCACCCACGAGAACACACATCACTTTGCGCCCCAATGTTGCGTTCGCAACAAAAAAAAGATCGACTTTATCTGTTTTTGCCCATCTTTTCGCCCTGGTAATAGAATCATCGGCGGGGAAAATGGCTGCTGAATTGCTTCTCTCCTCGGCCGCCGCCTTTCATCTTCCCTCATCCACCACCCCTCCCCCATTACCTATCCCATCGCCTAGCCTAGTAGCCTCGCCGTTCTCATCTGGGGCTGGCTGCGTGGTGTGTGTGTGCCGTTCGTTTGAGGCGGAGAAAAATAAAACAAAAACAAAAAGTTGCGTAGCAATTTGGTGGTGCCCCCCTGCTGGGTGATGATATGCTTTTATTAATCGCCTTTAATTTATCTCTTATCTAAAATATCTCTTCCAATGCACAAAATACATACATACACACATACATACAAATATTTGTGTGTTATTCATCAACAAATAGTTTGTCAGTAAATCAATGAGAATTTCGGGCTTGAGGTTGGCTGAAAATTTGAGACAGCAAAACCGGAGGAGATCGTGTTATGAAAATTTTAAATAAAAACATTTTTGGGCTGTCAGCATGACAATAACCGATTTCGTCGTACTCACATTCGTTTTCAGTTTCATTCACAACCATATTCAGATATTCATAACATTTCGCATAGGTTCAAAACCTGTAGTAAATTTTATATAAGTTTATTGCCAGTAAATTTTGAGTAGGTTCAAAATCAGTACTTTTTATACACGTTTTAAACCCGTAAATTTTGAATAGGTTCAAAAGCGACCACGCTTTTGTGCGATGATTCAAAATTCACAAAATTTAATGAAAACATTAAAAAAATTAATTTTGTTGTTTGGACACTAACAACAAGTACCATTATACATTGTTTAATTATTTATTAATTTTTTTGTATTATCAACTTTTTGTGTTTGGTTCATAATCCGACTAGTAGGGGCAAACTTCACCGAAGAACACAAATAAAAATAAAAATAATATTTAATAATAATAATAATATTCAATTTACTTACATCTGCGCTCCATAGATAAATTATAATTTTTTTGTTTGTTTACATTTGTCTCATGTTTTCGTTCTTTTTCCTCTTGGAACGGTGGAGAACTTTTTGCTTTGCTTTCCTTTCTCCTCGAATAAGAATCATCTTTCTTCCGCCCCCCCTCCCCAATAAATGACTTTCTGTTTCTTTCTTTCTTTCCTTTGAAAAGCCGGCAAAAAAAATTTTTTTCGGGGGCGAAATTTCTCCAAAAGTTTTCGCTCTGAAACGATTGCGGTAAATTCAATGAGAACGAGGGAATTTATTGTGAAATGAGAGATACTGTAGCCAAATTGAGACTGTATAGTATTACAAAGAAATTGTTGCAATGAATTGCATACAAAATAAATAAATAATTCTTGAGATCGTTTGCCAAACATTGGCTGCGGTACATACAATACGTACGTAATTTTTTTTAAGTTTGAAATAAAAGAGTTCTATATTTATGTTGGAAATTGTTTAGAAATTGTTCAAAAATCGAACAAAAAGAATTTTGAAAACAAAAAACTTCAGAATTGGCTTGATGTGCGAAGAAAAATATAATTCTTTTGCGAGCTAATTTGAGCTAACTTCTTCCCTCACCCCAATTCAAACACCCCTCTTTTCATATTCATTCACATCCACACCTCTTACCGCTTCAGGGCTCAATACTAAATCAAACATTTGAAGAATTTTTAGCAAATTTTGAAAATATTTTGTAAAGTGAATTTAATTTTGCGTTATTACATATTACACTTTTCCTATATTTTCCCATCATCAAATGCCTCGCTTCCATCAAACTGACCGGCCAGCCGGAGTCGTTAATGAAAAACAAACAGAAATTTGCAAATAATAATAAAGTCCACGAACGAACGAACGAACGAACAAAAAGCAAAACGAACGAACAAAAGCATCTCATGGACAGATAGTGAGTGATAGCGAGTGAGGCTAGCCGAAGATTTTTGCTGAAATTTTGAAATTATTTGAAAGGAAAGCGAGGGGTCACACAACATTTTACTGATTGTAACAAATTTTTACAATTCCTAATTGAAATTGAAAATTTTTTACAATTTCGAATTAAAATTGAAAATTTTTTACAATTTCGAATTAAAAATGAAAATTTTTTACAATTTCGAATTAAAATTGAAAATTTTTTACAATTTCGAATTGAAATTGAAAATTTTTACAATTGTAAAAATTTCAATTCAGAATTCCGAGGCTCAAAACGGCCAAAGTTCGGGATTTTTAAAAATTAAAAATTAAAACACAATTAAAAAAATGTTTGTGTCCCCAAATGGCGTAATCCCGAAATGTTGTAATCTCCAAATGTCAAGACCTTCATATGTCGCGTCCCCAAATGTTAAGCCCAAATGTCGTAACACTGTTTCATCAACCTCCACCCATCTCCAAATGGTGGTCTGGCTCTCTTGGCCAAAACTTTTTTGAATCTATGCCACTGGTTGACCGCCTTTACCCACATCAATCACGGTGTTCGGTGGTTAAATTGTTAAAAACACAAAAAAATTTTTAATACCTAAATAATACTTTATAATGTTAATGAAAAAAAAGTCGCAAAAAAGTGGGAATACACATTTGCTGATTGCGATCAAATTTAGTGAATTTGTTGGTGTGCGAGGACTCAATCGCCAATTTGTCGTGCCCGGCCGGCCGCCACATCGTCATCCAGCTGGCGAACTTTGGCCGCTTCAGCCTTCAGCCCTGCAATCCCACGCGCGCCACCGACATCAACACCGCCTGCCAGAACGACAGGACGACGGCGTTGCTGAAGCAGAGGTTGGTCGAATACTATTATATTTGAATGTTTTCCACTTTTTTCTTGCAGAGGTTCGCCAGTCTTTAATATATTTTATTTAAAAAAAGATGTAATCCCTCTGAATACGTCGAACTTTGTTGAAAAAAGTGATATTATTGTTCGAATTGCGTCAAATTTTCGCCTAAAATTCTTTTAAATTTCATTTTTTTATTTTAAATTTTAAATCCATTAAAAAAAGAAGAAAATTCAATAAAAATATATACAGGATGGCGCAATTTCCCCCCCCCCCGCAACTGTTACACACCAAATATGACAACAAATTGATTTGCATAACAAAAAAACAACGACAAATACCGACATTAATTTTCAAAATTAATTTTAACGTTTTTTCCATCGACTTCGATTGTTGAAACTTCCTATGTCTAAAAGTTGGCTGAACCAATCATTGATTGTGTTTGGGTCAGGAACATGCACATTGCGGCCAAACGTTTTGCAAAACTCACAATGAACGGTTTTAGGCGAACCAGACATTCCATACCAAACGATACCACAAGTTTTTTATTTAGCGTTATACCGCATTTCTAGAAAAATCTCAACGAATATTGAAATGTTTACAGCTCATAACATTTAAAACATATCTACACCAGGGGTGTAACAAAAGTAAATTTGAAATTTCGAAAATCGAAAGGCCCTTGCGATTTCGAAAATCGAAAGGAAAAAAGACCGAAAATCGAAAATTGTTACACCCCTGATCTACACCGATTTGGTGTCTTACAGTTGCCTAGAGTATTGGGAACAAAGTAAAAAAAGAATTTTGAGAATTGGTAACGAAATAAAAAAGTTATGCCAAAAATACATTCGGGGAAAAATTGCGCCATCATGTATAAATTTTTTTGATGTTCACATTCAAATTTTAATTATTAAATTCGAGGATATGAAATGCTGATCCACAACAATTTAGAATATTTTACGAAAAAAATCGAATTTTTCTCATTTGAACACGCGCGCCAACTTAAACACACGCGCAAATTAAAAAAGGATGGGGGGGGGGAATGCTGTGCTGTCCCAGCCGTCCAGCTCATCTCGATGGCCTTGATTTCTCTCCATTATTTAATTACTTTTTTGGGACTTTTTGATGGCGTTGTGTCCGGCTTTTGTGGCATTTTGGACAAAGGCCATTATTCTCTGTTTTTGTTGTTGTTCGTTTGTTGTTGTTATTGTTTTGTGCGGAAAAACATAATTATACATTGTTTGCGAGTTTTTTTTTGGTTACCTAATCCAATTGCCAAGTTTTATGTGTGTTTCTGGCTGGAAAAATGGAAATTTGTTGAGTAATTTTTTGTGAAGCGTAAAAATGGAAAATCTCAACAAAACCCAAATCAAAAAATTTCTCTTTTTTGTGTGAAAAATCGTCAAAAAAATGTTTCAAATTTCACAAAATGCCAATTTTTTCCCTTTTTTAAAGACTTTTTTGAAGAAATTTTTTTCGAAAGATTTGCCAAAAACAAATTTTCGAGCAATAATCCCCGCATATTTGAATGGTGAAAGTAATTTATGGTATTTTAATTGTATGTTAACTTCTATTTTACTGCCTAACAATCGAAAAATAATCACAAAAAATTGCAAATTTTTTAAAGAAATTACAAAAAATTCTTAAAAAATTGTGGAAATCGGGGATTAGGATGAACTTTGCATATAAGTCAATTTACGCCAACGCCAAGCTACTACGTACAGTAATCTAAGGTTATTAAAACATTATATATGTATATGAATTTCGAAAAAATTAAGATATTTTCAGTTCGATGCTTCCAAAATTTCAAAAATTAAACTTAAAAATTGATGAAAATGAAATGAAATTTTACTTATACAAAGTTAAAAGCAATAGTTAAATTATAATAAAAATTTTTAACTTTGGCTTTTAAGACACGATTTCTGAGAGAATCGAGCAAATTTGGGTTCAACATCCATTAGGGGTTTTGGTCACCATCTTCGATTTTTTTATTTTATTCACAAATGTTATGCTATGTAGTTGAGTGAAGCCGAATGCCGCAATCCCGGACAAGTTAAAACTTTCAAAAGTTAAAATTAAAAATTTTTAACTTTCGCAAGTTAGAGTTGAATTTTTAACTTTTGCTTTTACCTTTAATTTTGGAAAAACTTTTGGAACATTTTGGAACATTTTTCAAAAATTCGAATCGCCGGAATCTTGAAAACATTTGAGTGTTTGTGAGTGCGAAAGTTTGCTAGGACCAAAAGTCTAGTGTGAAAAAAAACCAAAAATCGGGTTCAGTGCTACTTTCGCATACAATTCAAATTTTCTATTATTATATAATTTAATTTGATAATTATTATAAATTTTTTCGCATTTATATCAAAATTGGCTCAAAAACACTTCGTTTAGGCGAAGTTTGGCGAAAAATGGAGCTTTTGCTTTTCCTATTCCCCACAGGCGCTAACATCACTTCAGCAAATTTCACTCTAATTCATCTCCAAATTTGCGCACATCTTAGTGCAAATTGCATTCATTGGTGAGGGAGGGGGGAGTGGAATTTGGCTGAACGGGGGGGGGAGAGAAAGGAANGGGGCGGCGGCGGCGACGCTTTGGCATTGGCAGAGCGGTGGGGGTAGGGGTGGTCGTAGGCATTGGAATTGGCATTGGCAGAGCGGTGGGCGCATTGGCATTGGCATCAAGCAAGGGCGGGGGGGTATTTTGATGTGTGGGAGGGGGGGGGGGATAGTCGCCGCGCAAAATGCGAGAAAGTGTGAAGGAAATGGAAATTTTTGCGCTTTTTCATAATACGCTAATTTATAGGCGGCAATTTTTGTCCTTAATGGAATTTTTAAAGAAGAAAAAAAAATTTTTTCACCAAAACATTTTCTTTAAGATTTCTACCGGAAAGCGAAAATAATTCCAAAATTTCCCACTGATACGTACATATTATTTAGATATTGGAAAGAAGATATTTATGCCGCCAATAATAAAAATAATAATAAATAACTTAAAAAATTAAGAAAAAAATTGTAATGTGTTGTTATCCGGGGGTCTACAAAAATTTAAAAAATTATAATTTTGATACATTTTTTTCAAATATTTATATATTATATACTTATAAATACACACACACACACATACATAAAATACATATTGCCGCGAATTTGTTTTGTTTTTGAATAAATTGTTGTGGTGGACAAAAAGATACATGTTTTAATCACAAAAAAAGCACAATGCCAATTTTGCGTTGGTTGTAATTTGCAATTTGCAGATGTGAGTTTCGACAAATGTGTTCCATTCCCGTGGGTTGGGCAACGTTCGCGGACGCGTGTCCCGGCACGCCCAAGTACCTCGAGGCGCTCTACGAGTGCGAGAAAGGTGAAAATAAGCTCTCAATCCATACATACATATATATGTATTTTCGTCATTGTGTGTGTGTGCTTCCTACATACTAACCACTATATTTGTACATATGTTGGATGTGTGTATGTTTGTCTTTACCGTATTATATTTACAATGCATTAATACCCATCAAATGCCCTACTGCATACCCAGCAACACCTACTGTAAATCCAGCAAATACACCTATCAAAACCACCTACCGTATACACCCAACTTACCATTACTCTATATATACATATGTGCATATGTATGTGCTTTTATGCCTAATGTGTTTAAACAAAACAAAATCCACACACACAAACCCATCGAATGGAACGCCTACGGTCTCGCTTTTGCCAACGTAACCAAACCTACTGTACTCGTACTCGTATGTACATATACATACATACAGATGTGTGTGCTATGTGTGTAGTTAGTGGTGAGTTGTGGAGCGACCGTAACGCTATGAGTTTGTGCTTTAGGTGCGAGAGGCGACGCGAATGCCAATTCCGCGCGAATGTCGACGCGTTCGGCGACGCTTGCCCCGGCAACTACAAATACCTCGAAGTCGCGTTCGAGTGCGTGCGAGCGGCGTGGGAAGAGGAGGAGCCCGTCAGAGGTAACCCACCATCAAAACATCCACAAATTGCTTTATTACGTACTAACCAAAACTAACTAACCGGCTTATGGTATACTAACGGTATCATATGCTAACTTTTATTACAGTATGTTAACACTTATTACAGTATGTCAAATCTACAGTATACTATTTTTCAGTACAATAGGCTAATTTTTATTACAGTATACTAACTTTAATTACAATATAACGTGCGTACAGTATGCTTATTGTACAGTAAGCTAACTGTGCAGTATGCTAACAATACAGTATGTTAACTGTACAGTATGTTAACTGTACAGTATGTTAACTGTACAGTATGCTAACTGTACAATACGTTAACTGTACAATACGTTAACTGTACAACATGCTAACTGTACAGTATGCTAACTGTACAGTATGCTAATTGTGCAGTATGCTAACAGTACAGTATGCTAGCTGCGCAATAGGTCAACTGTACAGTGTGCTAACTGTACAGTATGCTAACTGTACGATATTCTCACTGATCAGTATATTCTCACTGATATTCTCACTGATTCTCACTGATCTCACTGAACTGTGATTTTTGTTGCAGTATGCTAACTCTACACTGTGCTAACTTTTATTATTGTCTTAAACCTATCCATCTAATTTAGCTGGTTGTTGTTAAATGTGCTTTTTTGTTGTTTTCCACGTTTGTTTATCCAACAAGTGGATTATAATTTTTAAAAATAATCTTTTAGTAACGACAACATCGTCCACGACTTCAACTATTTCCCCGCCCACTCAAGAAAATACCGTAATCAGCTATGTCGACGGTAGAAACGTTGAGGCGAAGGAGACGGTTACGAGCGACAATAATGTCTCAAAGTTGGTTTTCATTTGATTCATAAAATTCAAAACAATTTTTTTAAATTATTTCTGAACCTAATTGGGCGTTCAAATTGTCGAATATATATTTGCATCCTCGGAAATTCGCAATTGGCACATGGCTTTTCAAGTATTCTACTTTTGTTGAATTGGATTTGCTGGATCAGGGGTGATGATGTTTTCGATTTTCGATTTGTCATTTTCGACTTTTTTAAGTCACAATTTACGATTTTTGACCCGTTTTCGAAAATATCTTAAAATTTTAACTTAAAATTTTTTTTTGCACCAAAAAAATGGCAAAAAATAGTTGATTCACACCTAACTTTTATTATTTGAAATTAATTTGTCGTTTTCCACAATAAAAAAATAAAACAATTTTGAGTTAATTTTGACTATATTTTTTTCACAAAATCACTTATGAAGTTAAATTAACCAAAAAAATTATCAAATTTAAAAAATTTTTGAAATTTTCGAAAAAGTGGCCGATTTTTCGATGATCGAAATTCGAAAAATTCTCGTCATTTTCGGAAATTGAAAATCCAAAATTTTCTCACCCCTGGTTTGTATGTATATTTTTGAACCCATTTAAATTAGGTCAGTAACACCAATAAAAACTTTAGTAACTTTCAGGATATTCTTGAAACATTTTTTTTAATTTAATTTGCGTCTAGACACGCATTCTGCTCGTCGAAGTTTGCGCGCCATATCCACTGGCCGGAGACGCGTCGCGGCCATCTGGCGCGCCTGCCGTGTCCGTCGGGCGCACGCGGCCAGGCGGAGTGGATGTGTTCGATGGCGGGCGATTGGCTGCCGGCGGACGCGCCCGACCTCTCGCGCTGCGCGTCCGAGCGGGCGCGTCGGCTGCGCGCCGAGGCGGACGACGAGGACGCGGAGCACGAGCCGCGCACCGACGAGGCGCTCCTCATCCAATTCGAAATCCTCAAAGAGGTGCGCTCGCTGGCGCGCCACGAGGCGCTGATGGGCGGCGATCTGCTGGACGCGGTCTACATTCTCGCGAAGGCGGCGCAAATATTTTCGGGCGAAAAGAATTCCCCCGAGCGCCTCTTCACGATGCGGCGGCTGGAAATGCCAAAGGTTTTTTATTCGAAAATTAGTTATAGTTATTACTGTAGTAAAGTATCTATTTTCCCAGAAAATATTTGCTTGCAATTACATTTTAATTTTTTGAAATAAGGCATATTTTAAAAATAATTTTAAAAAATTTAATATTTGAAAAAAAATTTTTTTAATTTTTTTTAAATTTTATTTTTATTAAATTTTTTTTTGCTTTTGTTTTTATTTTGATTTATTTTAAATTTTTAAGTTAGGTGAGCATTTAAAATTATATCTAAATTTTTTTAGACCCAATTACAAAGAAAATATGGCCGAAATTTAGAGAAGAATTCATAAAAAAGAGAAAAAAAATTAAAAAAGATGAAAAACTGTTCACTGTTATTTTTTTATCTTTTTATTACAGTAAAAAAAATTTTTTTTTGGGTCGTTCGTTTGTCATAAAAAAATTTTCGCCGTTTCGTAACGCATTATTTTATAGAAGAACTGTAGCAGATAAACTACAGTCTGTTTCAACCATTTTTTTGACTTAAAAATTTTTATTTTATTTTTGGGCTATTCGTTTGTCATTTATTATTTTTTATTATATTTTTATATTAAATAACTTCATTTCCAGCTGTTCATCGACGCGGTCGGCTATTTGCTGCGCGAGACGCAGCGCGATGCGTGGATGGACGTGAGCGCGGCGGAGCGTCGGCGCTTGGCGGAGACGCTGTTGAACGTCGCGCCCGCCGTTCTCCGCCAATTTCTGCCAATTGCCGCCGCGCCAGGCGTCCACAACGCCGATCGCGCTGCGGAGACGGCGACGACGAGCGCGCTGGGCGGCGGCGGCGGCACCGAGTCGCTGGTCGCCGACTCCGGTACCGTAATGGCGGAAATGGCGACAGTAGTCGTGGCGGATGATGCGCTCCTCCTCTCATTCCCCTCGATGAGCATCTACCGCAGCGACGTCGACAAAATAGTGGCGCCTCGCGAAGCGTTTGCGTGCTTTTCGAGCGATCAAAAAGGTTTTTAACTTTTTTTTCTAAATTTTAAAATAAATATGTTGCTAGACAAGTTGTCGCACATGCTCGACCTTGCCTATATATGGGCACAAAATTTTGACTCTCGAAAAAAGTTTGAATTTGATTCAAAAACATTTTCGAATTCGAATCCGGTGTTCAACTTTCGGATTGAAAAGAATTTTAGCCAACGAAAATATTATATTTAATATTTTTGAATCCGAATGCGATATTTGACTCTGAAGCCACTTTTCATTTGAATCCGAATTTGGATTCAAATTGAAAAATACAAAGTTTTCTACATAAAAATGGAAAAAAGTTCAAATTGAAAAACTGGCTTCATTTTGAATTTCAACCAGTGCTGGGACTTGAATCCGTTTTGAATCCGATTGAATCCGGATTCAAACAGCGGATTCAAAAGTTTGANAAGTTGTAAAGCCTCAAACTTTTGAATCCGCTGTTTGAATCCGGATTCAATCGGATTCAAAACGGATTCAAGTCCCCCAGCACTTTTGATCAGTCTCTGAAAAAAGTTCAAATTGAAAAACTGGCTTCATTTTGAATTTCAACTTTTTTCAAATTGACTTTTGAGCTTGAACTGAACTGACGTGAACTTTTCTCAAGTTTTATTAAATCTCTCGAAGTAAAGTAAAGCCAGATTTTTGCGTGGGTATTTTGATATTTTAGAAAAAAAATTTAAAAATTAATTAAATTTTTGTAACCGAAAAATCCAAAAAATAGAATTTGCGAACGCGCTCTACATCAGCTACGCGAGATCGCTCGGCGAATATTTGACGGCGAACTCGTTCGCGGAAGCGTCGCCGCCCACCGACGCGTCGATGATCGCCGTAGCGGACTCGGGCGAGAAATTCGCCGCCAATAATGATGATGATGATGATGATGGTGATAATGACGCGGACGCGAATGTTGAGCGACGATTTATTGTGTCGAAAATTCTGACATTTTCGGGCGCGTTCAATCAGTCGAGCGCGTCGACCGACATGAGCTTGGAGCGAAAAAGCGCGCCGCTCATTCTGACGTTCAATGTCGCCGACGCGGCGGGCGTCGGCGCGGCCGGCGGCGTACTGCGCTGCTTGACGCTGGCGCTACGGCGGTGGCGCGGCGCGTTGGAGCGCGCGCCACTGTGCGCTCGTCGCGCAAAACGCGACGCAACGCGCTCTGCGAATGTGACGCGAACGCGCGGCGGACTCAGAGCGGCGCGATGAAACATTTTGCGCTAGCCCGCGACCTCATTCGAAACGCACAGCCTAGTAATGTAGCAACCGGCGCCAACGACAGAAAATTGCTCAGCGCGCTGAGTGTTGTGGTGGTCTCGCCCTACGCGTTCGCCACGACGTGTACCGTAGCGTTGTTGTTCGTCGGCTTCGCGCTCGTTTGCTTCGCGGTTCTGGCGAACGAAAAGTGTGGCGAGCGCATTTGCGCGCGTCGGAATTTGTGTTGCGCGGTCTTCGCCTGCGAATTCGTTCTTCTCGTCGGGATCGTGGGGCCGGATTTTGTAAGTTTTGGATTTTTTTTAGTTTAAAAAATTAAAAAATTTGAAATATTTAAAAAATTTAAATAAAAAAGGTTAAAATTTGAAAATTAAATTTTA
>SAUE01000140.1:85441-97490 GCA_009724625.1 Deladenus siricidicola | reverse complement strand
AATATTTAAAAAATTTAAATAAAAAAGGTTAAAATTTGAAAATTAAATTTTAATATATATATATATATATATATATATTGTTGGTAGTGCCGTTGTTCGTCGGTACAGTAGGTGTACACTGTGCACCAGGGATGAAAAAATTTTCAAATCTCAATTGTTTAGGACGCGGTGGAACTGTGCGCGTGGCTGGAAATTTTTCTGCGATTTTTCGCGCTAGCCGCGTTCGCGTGGACTTTTCTCGACGCTTTCCTTCTGTATTCCACGCTATCACAAAGCGCCGCGAAATACTGTCGTTTCTACTTGTACGCATTCGGATACGGTATTCATTTTTTGTTTTGTTAACTTATAACTGTTTTAAAAATTCGCTCAATTAAACCTAGCAAATTATTTTTTATTGGTTTTTTAAATTTAAAAATATTGTCAAAAAGTTGTAACTGTGCAAATGAGTTTTGCAGAAAAACTTTTGGTTTTGGATTTGATTGATATATTTGCGATTTTTCTCTCATTTTTTCATAGCTCTCTAGCGTATTTATGCATTACAATTAGCACTTAAATACCAGGAGTGAGCAAATTTTCGAAAAATCCGCTGTTTTTCAATCATTTTGTAGAACTCATCTCCATGAGAAATATTTTTTTGAAGAATTAGACTGTCAAAATTAATTCAAATATGTGAAATTTTTATTTTTTGAAAATATTAGCCAAAATGAAAACGATTAAAAAAAATTTTTTAATTTCGTCAAATTTTCGATTTTCGACAAATTTCTTTTTTCGAATTTTAAAAGTTTTTTCTTTCGCGACCGTAGTCAAACTTTTCTACAAAACTGTAGTCTGTTTGAAGATTTTTAAAATTGTTTTGAAGATTTTAGCAAAAACATTTGAAAAAAATGTTTTTTTAGGAATTCCGGGGATATTTACGATCGCGTCGGTGGTGTGGACGCAGCCGGCGGTCGACTTCGCGCAATATCCACCCGGCCATTGTTGGGCGGCGGACTACGGCGGCGGCGACGCCGGGCGACGCGTTCGCGCCGCGTTCGTCACACTTTTCCTCGCGCCCGGCGCCATTCTGCTAAGCGCGACGACGGCGCTGCTGGCGCGCGTCTTCCTGGCGGCGTGCCGCGGCGCCGCCCAACTCGGCTCCGGCTATCGGCCGTGCAAGCAGCAGGCGTCATCGGCGGCGGCTGCGGCGCAAAAGTCGCTGCAAGCCGGCGCGAAGAACTTGCGCGCGGAAAACTTGTATTTTGGCGGCGTGGACTCGCTGGTGGGCGCCGCGTCGATGAGCAGTTGGTATGCCTTTCTGCTACAGTAAGATTTGTGGTACTCTACATACAATGGGATTGATGCTAGCAAATTGTATTACTGTAGTATTAAAAAAGTATATTATATTCTAATTACGGTAGATCTAACCGTAGTGTTTGTCCAAATTTTTTCATATTTACTTCCAACGTCTACCGTAATCGGCTACTGTGATCAGTGCATACCGTATACATACGCATGTCTAATTCGGCTACCGTAATCCAAAGGTCAAAAATTCTTTCAAATTCAAACTCAACGCACTTAATTACCCCTTACGACATTTGAATTACTGCAAAATATAAGGGCGGTTACGGTAGAATGTCAATTTTGCGTTACATAATTTGTACCGTATATAATACAAATTGAATACGATAAACATTTGCGCACAATTCCAGTTCGCCCGCGCCACCGTCCTCTCCGACGCCGTTTCCGACGCGCTGGGCGCTAACGTCGAGCGCGGCCGTTGAGCTGCTGTTGGCGCTGTGTTTGTCGTTCGGCGCGCTGTGGCGCTTTGCGCAACATTCCACAACAATAGCTGCGAGCACAACAGCAGCGTCAGCAAACGACGCTCTGCTGTGGGCCGCGCTGTTCGGCGGCGCGAACCTGCTCATCGGCATTACCGTATTATTCGGTTACGTTTTCTTCGATGAGATGGTAGGAATTTTAAGTTTTTTAACAATTAAAAAATTAGCGCAACAAAATTGGCCGACAATTGCGGCCTGGACAATTGCGGCTCAAACAATTACGGCCCAGAGTGTTCCTTTATTGAAAATATCCATTTTTTATTTAATTATTAACAAAATAATTTTCGGAAAAAATCAAAAAACTTTTTTTGCTCAAATTCGTTTCAGACCAATTTAGAATACAGGAAAAAAGTTTTGTTAGCCTTCACACGGACACGTTACGCTTTATTCGCGAGTTCGAAAGGCCGCTTTTTCCCTATGCGGAGCCTGAGATTTCGGCTATACCTTAGGCGAGTCTCGTGGCTATGCGGAGCCTTAGGCTGAGCCTTAGGCTAAGCCTTAGGCGAGACTCGTGGCTATGCGGAGCATAGCCATAAGCCTAAGCCTTAGGCGAGTAGGAAAGTAATATAAAATTTAAAGAATTGGATTTTTTATTTAATGGGCCGCAACTGTTTGGGCCACAATTGTCCGAGCCGGAATCGGCGAGCCGCAATTGTCGCAGTGCCAGCAAAAAGAATCCAAGTGTTTAGCTCCCACCAGAAAATTAATTTGGATTCGTTGGCAAATTCATTTTCAATTAAAATTGACACATGCCGAGGTATGTCATTCACCACCACAATTTACGCCGCGCGTACTATGTATGTACTCGAGTGCACAAATGTTTGATAGGTTCATTTCTCTCACTGACACACACACATATACACACTCACACACACACATACACACTCACACACATACATACACACACTCACACACACTCACATACACATACACACACATACATACACATACACACACANACACACACACACACACACACACACACACACACACATACACACACACACACACACTCACACACACACACACATACACACACATACACACACATATACACACTCATACACACATACACACACATACACACACACATACACACACATATACACACTCACACACACACACACACACACACACACTCTTTTCTAAACGCATTTTATGCATACATACATATGTATGTTCAGTTAGTGCATTTTTTTTGACAAAAAAAATATGCACTATGAAATACTACCGTATGTATCAGGGATGTAATAAAAATAAATTTAAAATTCCGAAAATCGAAAAAACTTTTTGTAGGCAATCAAAAATTTTATTTTAAAAATAATTAAAAAATTTTTTCTTTTTCTTCCATCAATTTTTTTTTTGATATTTATGTTTACATATATTTTTACAGTTTTTTCAGTTACAGTACAGTACAGATACAATTTATATTTTACAGTTTTGCTTAAATTTTTATCGAATATAGGTCAAAAATATGTTTTTGGTAATTCAAAAGTAATTCGGAATTTTCTGAGAATTTTCAGAAAAATGGCCAAAATGCCGAAAATTGAAAATTTTTACATTTCTGGCATTTACCTAAACTGTATTAAATTTAATACAATTTTGTTTGAAGTTATCAAAAAACCAAGGCAAAAACTGCGGTATTCATATATGTGTACATGTGAATGTACTGTACATATGAATGTATATGTATTTCTAAAGTGAGGATTTCAAATTTAATTTTTTTAATTGTGTACTTTTCAGATTCAGTCCAACTACGAAAAGTGGCTGATTTCGAAGAATTTCGCCGGCTCCTCGCTCTTCGTCCGCCTCTATCGTCGGCTGTCGTTGGGCTCCGCCGGCTCGGCCACCGTCTCGAGCATGTCATCCTCCTCCACGACGACGACGACGACGACACGCGGCAACAACGGCGGCGGCGGCGCCGGCGCAAAGCTCTACTCAAAGGCGGCGAAGCGCGCCGCCGCCGGCGCCGGTGGCGGCGGCAAGAACGTTTTGTTGTGCGAGGAGGCGCCGTCCTCGCCGCCCGCCTCCGCCTTCTCGCAGCACTTCGACTGCCCGAATAGCGCGTCAACGATCAGCGCGAATTCCCCCAGCGGTGGCTTGGGTGGAGGAGCAGTATGTTCGGACGCATCGGACTGTGCTACCGTATGTTTTTGAAATTGTTACTGTAGCAACCCCCCCCCCTCTTCTCCCGATCCCCATCACCCAATACCATTGACCCATCAAAAAACCCGTTAAGATGTGTAAAAAGAGGAGTCCAAAGAGAAAATTGGGCAGAATTAAATGTAGAATCCGAAAAAAGGGAAAAAATTGTTTTAGCGAATTTCTCACGCAAAAAAACGCAAAAACTTTCCAAACATCCCAAACCAATCATCCTGTAAAAAATTTCTGTTGCAAAAAATTCAAAAATTTTTTTCTCGCTTCGGGAGCAATCTTTTCTTCTTCTTTTTAACTAACAAAATAAACTTGAAAAAAATTCAATTAAAAAAAAAATTTTTTCAATGTTCATTTTACACAGCAGCTTTACATGTTATAATTTCAACTTTTTTGAGTAATTTTATACTTTTATTTGAATAAATTTAAATTCAAAAAATTTTGTGGACAAACATTTTGAAATATGCAATTCAAAGTAAACTGTCTTCATTTTGAATTTGAATGAACTATTTTTCAAACTGATTTGAACTTTTTTCAAGTTCAAATGAATTTCAATGAATATGGGAAAACAGTGCTTGGCGGATGGAAAATTACATGAATATTGCTTTTCTTCATCGAATTTCCTGTCAAAATACATTATCAAAATACATTAGTCCGTTATCTACATACATACATATGGTACATATGTATGTATTCGATTGATTGTGTTTAGTGCGCGAGAAACGGCGACAGTAACGGCGTGAACGCGGCCTTCAACGGTACGAATTGCATGTACCACTACAGTAACGCGAGCGCCAAAACCGTAGCCAGCGGCGCTTGCGGTTGTTGCTGCTACGGTGGCAGCGCGAACAAAAGTTTCCGCCCACCGCACGTCGTGACGGGATCACCGGCGGCACATTTCTGCTCGAACGCCAGTCTTCATCAAAACAACAACAACAACAACAACAACAACACGATTTGCAGCAACAACAACAACAAATTCGTCAACAACAACAACAATTGTTACGCAGAAAATGGTAAAGATTATTTTTATAAAAAAAGTATTTATTTCTTTAAAAAATTTTTTTCGCCATTTTGTCTATAAAAAACAAAATTATCGAAAATACCGTAGCCAAAAATTGTCAAAAAAGACTCAAATTGTGAAGAAAAAAGAGGCCCAAAAAGGTCAAAATTCTGAATAATTCGGAATTCGGAAGTCAAAATTTTTATGAATAAATTCGAAATTTAAATTTTTTCTGATTTTCGGAACAAAGAAAAAATTGGAAATTCGAGGCGAGAAAATAGCAAAATTTCGAGAAAATAGCAAAATGTTCTTCGGATTAAAACATCAAAGAACTTACGATCATTTGTGCGTAAATAATTTTTTTTACAATTTAAAAAATAAATAAATAAATTTCATTCTGAAGCAAAACGAAAAAATAAATAAAATTGCTTTTGCCGATGTAAACCTGTCAAAAAATTGTTGTAAATCTTTATTTGAATTGATTGGCAATGATGATGAGGAGGCGATTCAAGGTTTAATCAGACTTTTGGAAATTTAATCGAAAATATTTCAGAAAATTAAAGAATCGATTCGATGCAGAATTTCATTCCGAGTCGGATCACATATTCAAATTTTTTCTAGCTTTTTTCAGAAAAATTATATTATTGAAAGACGGAAAATAATTCAAAATTTGGCTTAAATGTGGAATATTTTTTGTTTTTTCATAATGAAATTTTCTGAAAAAATTATAGAAAAAAGTTTAAGATGCCGTTCGACGCGAAATAAAATTCTGCGCGGAATATTAGGTTAAGCTTCTAAAATATTTTCATTTGTCATCAAAAAATTGGTTGAACTTTGCGATCCGCTAATGTCGGTGTGCAATTTTCATTTTTTACATAATTCTATTATTCATTTTATCGAACATTTGAAAATGTTTAGGCGCTCTCTACGATTACGCGACGATTCCCTATGGCGATTTCGCGCAGTGCGCGCGCGACGCCCCGCAAATGTCCGCGCGCACGCCGCCGCTCGGGCTGCTGAGGCGTTCGCCGGCGGCCGTCGCCTCCGCCAATTCCACTCTCTTCCATCCCGCCGGCCACATGCGGCCGATTCGCGTCGAAACGCCGCGCGTACCGTCGCTTTGCGCCCACGGCGGCGGCGGCAGCAGCAGCAGCGCGGACGGCGGCGGTATCGCCGACGCATACGACGACGGCGGCGAGTGGCAAACGTCCGATTCGATTGTCACGATGGCGCTCGATCGCCCACCGCCGCCCGCCGAGGCGGTGCGATTCCGCGGCAATTTCCCGCCGCCCAGCTTTCCGCCACCGCCACCGCCGTCAATGCCGGCCGAAAGCCAACAATGTGGAGGTCTGCAATTATTATATTTATTTTAAATTTATTCACAAATTAATAAAAAATACTAAACAAAATAATGCTATTCAGTAATTTCAGGTAATTTTCGAAAAGTTCAAGTTGAATTGACTTCATTTTTAAGCTGAACTTTTTTGCTGATTTGCTGAACTTTTTTCAAAATACAATAACTTGAACCGGTGACGAAAGGTTGTGTAGTGTATGTGCACTGAATCAGATATAAGCAATGTTGATCGTTTCTTCGCTATGGCGATGTGATAGTGTAGGGGTTATCTGTTACTGGTGATGGAATGGACGCTGGTTCGATTCCGGCTCGCACCATCCTTTTGCTATGCGATAAATGATAGTATTGCCTCTCATTCTCTACCCAGCCATTACAGTTGAAATATGAATTTTTTTATTTCAACTAAAATGAAAGGGAAAACACTGAATAAACTATTTGCTGTCGATATGCCATGGCTTAATTTTTTGAAAATTTTCCGAATTCCGGCGGGGAATAGCGAAAAATTCGGAATTTTGAGGCTCAAAATAGCTTTTTGCGCTCCAGGAACTTTGCGCCTCGAACTTTGCGCCCCGGAACTTTGCGCACCGAAAATTTTCGGAATTTTGCGCCCCAAAAATTTTCGGTGCGCAACATTCCGAGGTTGGGGCGCAAAATTCCGGGGCGCAAAGTTCCTGGTGCGCAAAATTCGGGGCGCAAAGTTCCTGGGGCGCAAAATTCCAGCAACGGTAAAAGGCATGCGCAAAACCATTCATGTCTATTGAAAAGTATGAGATTTTGGTCTAAAAATCAAAAAAGGCGCTGGAATTCCGCCCAGCCCTGTTCATGCGCATTTCTTTCAAAAATATTGTAAAACATTTTTAAACTTTTCAAATTTTGAAATCTTCTGCTTTATTCGTCAACTCACGCCATTCGTCACCTGGTTGTTTATTAGATTTTGAGTACAAAGTATTTGACAGGTTCAAACCTCTTTTTTTCGAATCTAAAATACTGCCAAATTCACAAACTTTGTGTGTGTGTATCATACTGTGCTTTATACTGTGCCTTAACGAAAACTTTTCAGAATACTGTGCTGCCGCAATGCTGTCGGCGGACGCCTACTCGGCGGCGCGCGCTGCACACCAGAACTCGCCGGCGTATGGCGGCGCGCCGCATCCGTACCACTACCATCATCATCATCCTCATCATCTGCCGCCGCCACACACTCAACCGCCTTGCGCGCAATTCGACCAATTCTCGCCGCCGGCCAGCTACCACCACTTTAACGCCGCCGCCGTTGCGCCGCCACCGTTCGTCGCGCCTCCGCCGTCGCAGTCGTTTCAAGCGCGGCGACTTGCGCCCTCGCCGGCGCCGCCCGCGTCGGCGCGCTCCGCCACGCTCGTGCTGAGGATGGATTTGAGTCGAAATGAGCCGCTATTCACCGAAGAGGTCCAAAACAGCCAGGAAATCGACTAACTGACGCAGCTGACGCAGCTGCTGAGCAACAGCCAAAAAATACATTTCTGAGCAGCTAGCAGAATGAAATTTTGGCTAACCTTAAACAATAATTCTATCAGAAATATTTAGATTTATACAGAAAGCCTTGAGAAAGCAAATTTTTCTTCTTTTTTTGAGTTAATTCAGAAATTTGGTGTCCAAGCAAGTACCATTTCCGCCACGAAATCGTCAGTGAAGCTCTAAAAGTGTATTATATAGCAAGTAGCAAAAATAAAAAACTTTTCCTCTTTCAAGTTCAAAAGTGAAAGCTAATTCATTTTGAAATGGCGCGGAAACTCCTGACTCGAAATTTTTTCTACCCTTACAATTTAACTTTTTTTGCTTAAAAAATTTTTGAGATAATTTATTTTGTTTAAGTCAGAGCTTTTTGCGCCATTTCAAAAATGAGAATTAGGTTTCCCTTTCAACTTGAAACATAAAAAAAGTACTGTAACATGACACAAAAAAAAATTCAAATAACATTTGTTTGTGTTTGTGCTTTCTGCAAAAAATTATTTATAATAAAAAAATTAGGAAAATTAATTTTGCAAATTTTAATTTAATTTGTGCCAATCTTCTTTTATTTTCTTTTTTATATATGTGACTTTTCTCACTTTTTTCCAATTGCTTTCAAATGGACTTTATGCCACTTAAATGTAAATTGCTCCTAAATTTTTTGTACCATATGACAATTTTTCTACCGCACAACAATTTTTGTACCGTACGACAATTTTTACACCATATGATAAAAACTAATATCGTATGAAAATTTTTGTATCGTATTTTTCTCTCATTCTTTCATTTCTTTTCCTTTTCCTCTCTCCGCAAGTCGATACGGGCCATAATAAATTTTAATAAGCATTTCCACTGTATTTTCACATACACATATGTATGTATTATTGATTTTAAAATTTACGCGACGCAAGCAATCTTGTAATAATGGATACAGTAATATACATATGTACGTAATATTCCACCATTCCACCATAACCTTCGGCAAAATACAATCAATTTTTGGCATTTAATTAAAGAAATTTACCGTATGCGTTAAACCTTTGGCTTATACACTTACCGTACGCCATTCTAAATGAAAATACGTACATATGTCTATGTAGCTTCTCATCATCGTCATTATTGTACAGTATCATCATCATCATTTCTACAGTCATTATCCACAATAATTGTGGACTTTTTTTATAATAATTTTTAATTTATATTTTCACCAGAGTTATAAAAGTTTATAAGCGAAATACCATCTTTTTGCGTTGTTTTTTCATTAAAATTAAAAAATGCACACCTACCAAATACATACATACATACATACATACATACATACATACTACATCGCCACGATCGTCAGAGACGGTGGGACGTTGGGCCTAGTGGCCTGAGTCGTGAAACACGACGACACGACGGCGGCGTCGGGGAGAAGACCCGGCCTTATACTCACCTGGCTTACCGCCTTAACTAACTATAACTTTTCGAATGCGATCGAAGTCATAGCGATGTAGTCCGGCCGGAAGAAGTGCCCGGCGCCCCGAAGGTATTCTTTTCCGTTGGGGCTAAGGAAATCGCCGGCGCTTTTTTAAGGTGAAGAAATCGTAAATACACATACATACAAATACATACATACAAACATCTACATACAAACGTCTACATACAAACACAACATCAAAAATCAATTTAAAAAAAATTTTCCCAAAATTTTTATTAATTTTTTTTCATTTTCCCAAAATGTTCGCTGACGTAACCAAATGTGTGTAATGTGATTGATGCTGCTTGCGCCAAATTTTTAAATTTTTGGAAAAAATAAATAAAATAAAATAGCAATAAATTTTTATTAAATAATTCCACATAAAACATTTATTTACAGTATGCAAGGCGAAAAAAAGTTGAATAAAATTAACAAACAATTTCAAAAATAAGTTTTTTTCATCACATTTTTGCTTCTTTTTTGCGTAACTTTTTTCAGAGTTAAAAAATCCGAAAAATTTGGATATTTTGTAACAAAAAAATTGGAATTTGAGCTTCAAAAAATTTTAATCAAAAAGAAAAATAATGTGTTCACAGCGCTCCGCCACAGTTGGTGCAATTCGTCGCGCTAGCCAAATCGTCGCTCAGCTTCCAGACGGGCGGAGACGTCGGCGCGCCGCCGCCATGCGCCGCCGTCGGCGCGCCGCTTTCGTCGTCGACGTGGGCGCTGATTGCGCCGACGCGACCGCTGCCGCCGAATTCCGCGCACGACTCGACGAAGTCGCGCACGTCACCGTCGTCGTAGTCGTCGATGTGGATGATAGAGTGCGAGCTGTGCGCGCTGTGTTGTTGGTGGGCGTCAGCGCTCATCACGTCAATAAGACCCAGACCGGCACTCATTCCGCCGTAATCGACGTCTGGCGATGAGCGGAGCGACGTTTTGCCGCTCTCCGCCACGGTAGTTTGATTTGAAGACGGTACTGCAGACGTCGTAGAATTGACGCCAACTACTGTCGCTTTCGTTGGCGTCGGGGATTCGACGATAATCGACGGTTTTGCAGCGGCGGCGGCGACAATGGGCGTGGTTTGTATGACGGTACTGTAGTCCTCCGTCACTTTCAGAATCACGGACGGATGCAGCGGTGGCGCCATTCGCGCGAATTTTTGGCCGCCGCGCGCCATCGTCATCGTCGACGCCGTATCTACCGCATCAGCGGCGGCGGCCGATGACGGTGACGCTTGAAAAACGATCGCCCGTCGATACGGTAGCGGACTGGCGAGTGAGTCGAACAGTAGCTTGCACACACACTCCGAGCACCGTACTCCCACTCCGTTCATGCTATTTTGTCGACAGTTGCGGCGGCGATTCGCCGCCCCGTTGCTACCGTATGCTCTAGTCACCGCCGACGATGATTTCTTCTTGTCGGATACGGTCTCGTCGGATACGGTTGTTGTTGTGGTGGCCGGATAGACGGTGGCCGCGGTTCTGCTCGCTAAAAAATTGTAATTGTAAAAAATTATACATACATATTTCTTTGAATCAGCAGAACTCTAATCAGCAGAGTTCCAATTTCAACTATTTCTGCACAATTTTTTTAATAAATTTAACAGAATTTGAAAAAATTTCAATTAAAAAAAATTTTAAATGCATAAAATTTTCTATATTTTTCAATTTTAACTGGCAAAGTGAATTTTATGTACACCAAAAAGAGTACTCTAATGGCTGGGTAGAGAATGAGGGAAATGTTTAACGCATGACAAAGACAAAAAAAAACGATCTGAGCTAGAATCGAACCGATATCAGATGTGATAACCCCTACACTATCACATAGCAAAGAAATGATCAACAATGATGCGTATATGCTCATTCAGTACACTACAGTACTGTAAAGATCAGCACTATTGACATACTGTTTTGGGCCCGCAACGGAAGTCGCAACAACTTTCAATTCATTTGGAGCAAGCTAATATTCCTCAAAAATGATGCAAAAATTCAATTTCTACTCACATGCCATCGTAGTCGCCGTGCCGTTGGCGCGCTCCGAGCCGCCGCCATCGGCGTTCGTCTTCGACTGCTCGCGCGCGTCGTTGAGCAGCGCGGTGCGCGAATTCTCGCAGCTTAAGCCAGCGGCAAATTGCGCGCCACCGCCGGCGGCGTCAATTTGCGCTTTCGCCCTATCGTCGCCGCGCCGCCTCGCTTTGCGCCACGGCTCGACGACGGTGTGCAGAAAGGTGGTGCGGTAGGAGCGCGAGAAGTTGTAGTAGATGACGATGTTGAAGCTGGAGTTGAAGACGACGAGGAGGTTGGAGACGTCGATTATGTAGTTTATGCGCCACTCCAACAAATTCGACAAATTCGTCTCGAAAACGTTGATGAGCAACGCGATCGTATTGCACGCGATGAAGAGTAGCACGACGAGAATCTGCAAAATAAATGTGAATAAAATCTTCTAAACAAATCTGGGTTCTTACGTATTATCGGGCCACCAAAAATGTGATGATGATTATTTTTATGTTTTCTGACACGGGAATTCAAACTTAATGTTTTTTCACTGATTTTGTTGTTTTTGTGCGGCTTTTGAAATTTTCACAAGGAGTGGAATAAAGCGACGCTCCCCACACGTGCTGGACTTCAACACGTGTTGAAGTCCAAGCCGAACTCCGTGTCCCCAACTTCAACATGTGTTGGGGGGTTATTATAATCCATTATTATTCCTCATGCCAGAAAACCTAACAAAATGCTACATATACCCCAGGGGTGGCAAAATTTTTCGC
>SAUE01000140.1:74091-85431 GCA_009724625.1 Deladenus siricidicola | reverse complement strand
TGGCCTAAAATTTTCCATTTTCCATTTTACGAAAATGGGCCATTTTCCGGAAAATTTCGCATAAATGGGGAGTATTTTATGGAATTTTTGGGAGTTTGGTCATAAAAATTTAGTGTTCGGAATCAAAAAATATATTTGAAAAAATCTGTATTTTCCGTTTCCATTTTCCTATTTTCCGGTTTTTGGCCTAAAATTTTCCGTTTTCCAAACGCGGAAAATAAAATTTCTTTCCGTTTTCCATTTTTCCTTACGTAAATGAAATTTTATTTTCCTGCCACCCCTGATATACACACATATATATATATATATGTATGTCTAAAAAATTTTAAAATTTGTCATATAATTTTGAAAAAATTTATAAATTTTGAGGAAAAAATTTTTGTAAAAATTTTCGATTTTTATTTTCTCTTTCGATTTTCGGAAATCATTTTTTGAAATTTTCGATTTTCGATTTTCGAAATCTCAAATTTATTTTCGATACACCCCTGGTACATACATATGTAATTTAAATTACGTTTTAAACGAGATTGAAAAATTAAAAAATATTATGATAATCTAGTTTTAGAAAAGAACAAAAATATAGATGCAAACATTAAAAAATCAAACTTTTTTCAAATTCGAACTGATTTAAAACGATGATAAAATTTATAAATTTAAAATAATTAAAATTGTTTTAAAAAATAAAAAATTTAGCTGCTATTTTGATAAATTTAATATCTCAATATTAGTTGTTTTATTAATTTTTATCAATTTATTTTAAAAAGTATCAAAGGGTAAAAAGCGCGCAAAAGGGAATGCACGCAGAAAAAAACACAAGCATTTTTTATGCTCAATAAACAAAAAATGCTAACTTTTTAGGCCAAACGCGCATTCCTGACCTTTTCGGCCAAACGCGCATTTTTGACCTTTTAGGCCGAACGTGCATTCCTGACTTTTTAGGCCAAACGCGCATACCCTTTTTTTGAACCGAATTGACTTTTAGGCCAAACGCGCAACCACGCATTTTTCGCCCATTATTTCGGCAGTAATTTGAATTTTAAATCTCATTTTAAGTGTTCGACTTTTTTATAATAAAATTATGTGAAAATAAAAGCATGAATAAGGGGTATGAGCGGGAGCACAAATATAAAATCCCTTTTATACTGCCGTTTATACGCTGGTCAACGTCCGATTGTGACATGTAAGTGAGACTAACAAAAAATGTTAGCCTCTTCAGCCGACCACGTCGCACTGCAGTCACCCAACCAGCACATCCCCGAGTCCCAATCTTCTGAAGAGGCTGTGACTTTTTTCACTGGTCTCACATACACGCCACAATCGGACATCAACCCGTAGGGTCAGGCTGACCCGGTCAGCGCGTTACATATATTATTCTTTGATATTTTTTACAGGGTGCGACAGAAAAACGATCATCAAGAGTTTTTGCAATAGAAACTTTATTTTCTTATAATTCATAAAACTAACAAAAAATAACAATAAACAACAGTTGTGGCTATAACATATTTAGTTGGTTTCGAAGTGGCACACTCGTTCTACGATACAGAGCATCAAACGCGTCAAAAAAATTTTGGCCACGCCACGCACCTCCTATAGCGACGTTCGAGCTCGCTGACTGACGCAGCGATTGCTCTAGCGGCTCCAACTTTTTGTGGGGTTTAGCAGAGGTCTTGCCCTCCACAATTGGCCATGGAGTGTAGTCCGTCTGTTGAAATCGGGTGAATAAGGTGGCTATTACGCAGCAGCGATGAAGTCCGGAAAATGGACGAAATGGTGTTTGTCGGCGCTTTTTGCCTTGTGCGACGGCACGCAGTCTTGCTGGATTGTCCAAATTGCATCGTTGGGTCCTCAGACATACTGCAACTTCGACATAATCGCAGTGGCACACTTCTTCGTTGATTTTGACACTTTGCTCCACGAAAACTAGGGAATGGTTTTGCTGGCGCAAATTCCGTCCCAGACCATCACTACCCGAGGACTTTTGAGGTGTTCGATGATGGTCGACGTACTGGGAGCCTTTGCGGACCGGCTCCTGCCGTTTTAGCGATTGCGCGCCAGCTCGACGGTGAACAGCTCCTCGTGAGCGAATAGGGCGCGCTCTCAGCCCAGAGGTGCGTGGCGACCAAGGATTCGTTCGCGCCTTTCGAACCGTACACACCTGTTGTGTTCGGTGAGGAGCTGAAATTTTTGGAGTTTGTATGGCATGATATTGAAGTCCTCTTTGGCTATTAGGCGGATTGATCCGTCACTGATGACGGTCACACGGGCTATTTTCGCATTGCGACCCTCAAATTTCGACTTCATTCGCGCTTGAACGGCTTGCGGTTGTTAGAAATCATGAAAGTTCACTTTTTGACGCTTCCTGGATAGCGGCTAGTATGGCCGAGCTCCTCGAATCGTTTGATTGTCCGGGCGACTGTCGCGGGAGCAACGCCGCGCAAACCCGCAATATCACAGTTGCGATTTTTAAGACTATATAACACCAAAATTTGTGGACGTTTGTTTGACATTTAGAAATAAAACATTAAATGAAAATGAAAAATTATGAAATCAGACGTACTAGTAGAGAAAAACGTGGGCTATCCAAATTAAAAAAAAGTAAAACGAAAAAATTTCAATCAATCGTGTTAGAACAACAAAAAGTTTTGATGATCGTTTTTCTGCCGCACCCTGTAAATGTAAATTATGATTTTCGTGCTTAAAAAATTAAAGTTTTTATGGCACACTGACATTTGCGGATAAACATTAAGGGCCGATATTTGCGGACCATTGCAATTTTAGGCATTTCAGTTTTTTTTCACTTTTTTGAGGGTCTCTTCATTTTACCCCCGAATTTCGAAACTTTTTACATTTGCTAAAATGGTTTTCGAAAAATTATTGTTCAAGAAAGTCACGCAACACCAAAATCGCGGCTTAGAGTGCTATACTAAACTAAAAGACTTGCCTAAGACTCATGCTCCGTAAGGCCACGAGACTTGCCTACTCGCCTAAAGCTCAGCCTAAGTTCTCAGGCTCCTCATAGAGAAAAAGTGACCAAAACTGAAACGTGCAAAAATTTCAATGGTCAGCAAATCTCGGCATTTAACATTGATCCACAAATGTCAGTCCGAAAAGTGTATCCGCAAATGTCGGTCCGCAAATGTTAACTAGCAAATGTCGGTATAAAGTTGTATTGTATTTTGTAACATTAGTGTTTCATCGATTTATTTAAAAAACTTTTTTGATTTTTTTTATATTTTCTTATTTTTTTTTATTTTTTTGTTGATTTTCTTAAAGTCCCCTCTGTAGTTTTCTAACCTTTTAATTGTGGAAAATGACCATATTTTGCGTTTTCGAAAAAAAACTGATTGAATATCCGGACTGTGTCATCAGCTTTCTAATGTGTAACCACGACTGTTGTGAAATGTCAAAAACGGTTATGGTCACACATTCGAAAATTTATCCGTTTTTTACAGTTTCATTCAGAATTTTCACAGCTCAGTTTGTCTTACAAATCTGTTCGACCTGGCTTCACTGTCCAGGGAGCCACGCCCAAGAGTAGAGTGAAGCAAAATAACGGTTTGGATGATTCCGAACTAAAGGTGCTAGCTTCAACATCGAAAATTAATGAAAAATCGTACGTACCGTTTTTGGAATGCGATTTAAAGGAGCGATTTGCTTTCACAATTCCATTTTCGTAAGTCATTTTTAAATATGTTTTTATCACATTTGTGTAACATATTGGGTTGTTACATAAGTTTTTGAAATTTATCAACAATGTTTAATTACAATAACAACAACTAAAATGAAAAATATGTTAATAAAAGTATTCTTCGCCAGAATTCTTTAGCTTTTCCCATTGTTCTTTTCCCATCGTATCGAAGAAATTGATGCAACGGCGTACCACGAAACGATTTTTTAATTCGTTACGATTCTTGAATTTTTGCACCGAAACAGATAGAAATCAGTGTGTCCGAATTATATTGGGGATGTGTGTGGCAGCACTTCCCAGCCTCTTTCAGCCAATTTGCGCCGCAGCAATCTGCTCACAATACACCTCCGTTGGTCTGTTATCAAAATACAGAACATCGAAAAATTTCTACATAAAAAAGTTATGTCGAAAAATCCAAAAACGTATGTAACAACCTATTATCATTTTGTGAATGGTTTATTTTTAAAAGGTTTATTTTTGGATAGTTTTTTTTAATAATTTCAAGTTTACTTTCCTACCTTCAAATTGTTGTATGTTTTTCAAAAGATTTTAACTTATAGTGATAAGGATGGTTTGTTATCACTTTCGGAAAAGCAAAAGAAACGGCTGAAGGGGTGGATGCGGCCGGACGAATTTCTGGAGATACCTACGGTGATTGATTGTATTGACTCGGGTACAATAAAACAGACCATTGTATCAGATTGCTCTTTTATAGCGTCACTGGCCATTTCGGCGCGCTATGAACGGCGTTTTGGAAAGCGTTTGATCACGAAGTATCGATTTTTTATTACGCTAATCTACTTTAATTCTTAAATTTTTATCTTTGTACATAAAATACATACAGGGTGTTAAAAACCATCAATAGGATTTTTCTGGGGCTTAGCCTCCAAAATTGAACATATGTTGCAGTATGCAGGCGTCCACTCCGCAGAAGCGATGAAGTCTGGAAAAAAGGGGAGGGGGGAGGAATGGAGTCGCTTTGGATTTTTTTATACATCCATTTTTTATATATCCAATTCTCACATCGCCGAGATTTTGCTAGTCCTGCATGTCTTGTTTGATTTCGAGAATGTCGCGACAATAGGTTGATTTTGACTCCCTATCCATGAAAAAAAGGGGTGGTGCTGCGTAAGTAATAATGGTGAACGTGTAATAATGGTGAACATGTTCAAAGCTTCTGGGGACCAGCTCCTGTGGTTTTGGTGATTGTGCGCTTGCCCCACGAAGAGCTTTTCGTCCTCTTTCTCATGCGTGAACAGGCGACGAAAGAAGTCGTTCGAATCTATCGTACCGTACGCGCTTGTTATATACGGTGAAGTGCTGATTTTTTGGAGCTTTCATTGTTTGAGATGGATATTTGGCTATTGAGCGGACTAATGAGCGGACGGTCGCTTATGTCACATTGGTAAATTCCACCACCAAGAACCCCAACTTTCGCCTGACGCGATCTCCGATGAGTTTGGCTGAGCAAACGCGCTATATCACGGTTGAGCTATTAGCCTATATAACTCCAAGATTTGTGCACGTTTTTTTGACATATGGGCATAAAATATTAACCGAACATGAAAAATGATGAAATCAAAATCAGACGCAGCAGTAGAGAAAAACATGGGCTATCCAAATAAAAAATTGCGTGAAAACTCTAAAATTTCATTAACGAACATCCTGTATTTACAGCATAATTTATCCGCAAAATAAAAATGGTGATCCAATCCACAATCCTTGCGGAAAATACATGATACGACTTCATATCAATGGAATATGGCGAAAAGTGGGTTTATCAGTACTTTATATATTATAGTATTATACAGGGTGTACCAAAAAAGTGACCTCCAACTAAATTTGCATAAAATTTTTATTTTTTAACAAAAAAATTATTTTTTCGAGAAAGAATGCACACCAATTGGGACTATCACGTATTCAGCCGGTTTTAAAGTGGTCCCTTTTAGTGGTGATACTGCCCCCAAATGCGACTTGAAATTTTTGGCGATGGGCCGCAGCTCTTCCGAGACATTTTGATAATTTGACTATGGGGGGGGGGCAGGGATCTTTTTACACTTAAACAAAATAAATTAAACTTTTTCGAAATTGTCTGAAAATTTAAGTGGGTGTAGCATTTTGAATGGAGAATCGGTGTTCCGACATTTAGGGACGCATTTGGGGACATTTTTTAAGGGGGAACGACATTTGCGGAACCCGACATTTGCGGATTTCAAAGTTTAACCGACTTTTGAAAGTTTAATTGAAAATATTTTGGTAAGTTTAATAATTGATTCGATGCAGAATTTCATTCTGAGTCGAATCACATGTTATACTTTTTTCTAACTTTTTTTCGGAAAAATGATATTATTGAAAAACTAAAAATAATTGAACATTTTGCTTAAAAATGGAAAATGTTTCGTTTTTTTAATAATAAAATTTTCTGAAAAAAGATAGAAAAAAGTTTAACCTGCCATTCGACGCGGAATGAAATTCTGCGCGGAATAGATTATTTAAACTTCTAAAATATTTTCATGTGCCGTGCCATTAAAAAATTGGTTTAACTTCGAAATCCGCAAACGTCGGTTTCCGCAAATGTCGGTGCGCCTTTTTTATTACATATTAAAAAAGGTCAGTGTGAATTTAGTGAAAAATTTTAGTTCTTTTATGATATCAAACTTTTTGAATTTAATAATGATTTTTACTCGGAGTTTGGCTTGGACTTCAACACGTGTTGCGGGGAGGGGGAGGTCGCTATACCTCACCTCCCACAAAAGAACTGAAATATTTCAATGAATTTCACTGAATTCACACTGAACTTTTTTAATAAAAATAAATTTAAAATTAATAAAAATCTCAAATAAAAATTTTCAATAGCAAAAAATATCCCCAAATGACGCGTCCCCAAGTGTCACATCCCTAAATGTCGCAATCTCCAAATATTATAATCCCCAAAAGTTGCGATCTTCAAGAGTCGCGTCTCCAAATGTCGCAATCCCCAAATGTTAATCCCCAAATGTCGTATAGCCGGAGAATTGATTAACAATAACAAAAAATACGATACTAAAAACACTTTTGTGCTAGGACGAATACAAAAAAAAAATTATGAGAGCAATTATTGCGTCACTTTTTTGGGCTCACACAAGTTAATTTTGGAGGTTTTGGAGGTCACTTTTTTGGTACATCCTGTATACATAATATTGTCTACAAAATAATAAAGGGAAGTATTTACTAAATGTATTGAATTAACTTGTGTGAGCCCAAAAAAGTGACGCAATAATTGCTCTTATAATTTTTCCACGTTTTGTATTACCCTCCATTTTAAATACATATTTGTAAATACCTATATTTACGTGATAGGTGATAATTGATGATCTACTCCCTATTGGCGAAAATGGAGAACTCTTGTGCTCATACAGTCAAAAAAAGAACGAATTGTGGGTGTCACTACTAGAGAAGGCGTATATGAAAGTGATGGGTGGCTATGACTTTCCTGGTTCTAACTCTGTATGTTTTTGAGCTTTATTTTTTACTTGGGTATAGAGATAAAATTCAAATTCAATTTTTTTTTCTGCACAATTATTTTAAAATAAAAGTGTGTATAATAAACAAAATGTATAGTATAAACTTAAAAGTATAATAAAAAATTTCGATACCGAATAGCTTCATATCTCAAAATTCTACTAGTTCGCAAATTATGATCTACTACTTATTAAGGTACTATTTTCGCAAATTTCTTTAAAATTGAGAAAAAATTAAGAGATTTGCTAAGGATTCATATTTTATCAGAATATCGATTTAAATGCGCTGACTGGCTGGATCCCGGAGAGAATTTCAATTCGAAAAAGTTCTGCGGAATTTCAGGCGAACAAAGTTTTTGAGCGGTTATTTTCCAGATTTCATCAAGGTTATCTTTTTAGCAATGCTTTGATTTGACTCGGAAAACGACTTAAGGGAAGAACATACAGGGTGGCCCAATTTGGCTGCCAAATTTTTTTTTGCCATAACTTTTTTATTTTTTAACCAAATTTCATAATTCTTTTTTTGTTCGATTCCCAAGACTCTGAGAATTTGTTTGACACCAAATCTGTGCAGAAATGTTCAAAATTAGCTCTGTAGTGATCGTTTAAAAATTTGTGCATTTTTTTCATAAATGGATTATTCTGTGGACCAAAAGTGTTAGTGTGTCATCTGGTATGGAATGTCTGGTTCGCCTACAACTTTTCAACGTCAGTATCGTAACAAGTTTGGACATCGTGTTCGTACCTCTAATGGCAAATCCATTCGACGATGGTTCGAAAAATTCTTCGAAACGGATGCTGTGAACAATAAACCGACGACGCAAATGAAATGGGTTAGCACGGAACTCAAAATCGAGGAAGTGTTTGCCAAGTTTCGTTGGCTGAACGAGCACTTCCCAAACCGCTGGATGGGACGATCTTCTGCAAATCTCATCGCTCCGTTTGCGTGATCGCCGCATTCGCCGGATTTGACGCCGTGCGATTTCTTTTTGTGGGGCTGGATCAAGAGGCAAATTTACCACACCCAGCCGGCCGACCTCGACGACCTTCAGTCGAGAATCCAGCAAGTCTTCGACGAACTGCCACAGGAAATGATTGACCGCTCAATCGACTCCTACGAACGTCGTCTCGAGCGCTGCATCGAAGTCGACGGGAAAAGCGTTGAAATCAATTTTGGAAATTGATGTTGTGTGTAAAAAAATTGATGAATTTTGGAAATTGATGTTGTTTTTTGTTGTTGTTTCTTTCTGTTATGGAAATAAATTTTTGTGTAATATTTGTTACCAAACAAATTCTCAGAATCTTGGGAATCGAACAAAAAAAGAATTATGAAATTTTGTTGAAAAATAAAAAAGTTATAGCAAAAACAAATTTGGCAGCCAATTTGGGCCACCCTGTATTTAAATGACTTGAACGTTGTTTTTGTTTTGTGACTCCATATACTCTGAATACAAAACAAAAAACGAATTTAATTTCATATAGAAATTGGCATCATTAATGTTATTATTATATTAGGTGACTGTTTGATCACTTTGGCTACTGGTAAAATGTCCGAATCGGAGCAAGAACGTACCGGACTTGTCGATGCCCATGCATACGCGGTGCTGGATTTACGCAAATTTAAGGTAAACAAAAAAATCTTTAAAAAGAACAAAATATTTGAAAAAAATGTTTTTTTAGGAAAAGCGTTTGCTACTAGTGAAGAATCCGTGGACGCATTTGCGCTGGAAGGGTCGATTTTCGGAGAAAGATTTAATAAGCTGGACACCTGAGATGTGTAAAGCTTTAGACTACAAACCCCAGGACGCCCAACAATTTGATGACGGAGTGTTTTGGATAGATTACGAATCAGTTTGCGCCTTTTTTGATGTGTTCTACGTAAATTGGAATCCCGAGTTGTTTCCTTTCCGCTATGCACTTCACTCGTAATCATTTTATATAATAAATTTATTTTTGTTATGTTTGGTCCTAAAATCTCTTGGGACTGTTCAATTTTTGTTTGCATTTATTTTATATTTTATTTCTAGGTCTTGGAATGCTGGAGTTGGCCCTGTAAAGGATTTATACACGGTAGGCGATAACCCGCAATATTTTTTGGAGGTAAACAACAATAAACATGGCACTGCATCGGTTTGGATTCTTCTCACCAGGCACATCACAGAAAAGGTTGCATTAATGAAAAAATACAGTTAAAGACTTAATTTTATTTCTATGAAGACGCATTTTAGGAGGATTTTGAGGATAACAAAGAATACATAACTCTTATTATTTACAAAAGTGGGAAACGCATTTACTTACCATGTATGTTCTTCCTCATTTTTTATACATATTTATATATTCAAATTCTAAATTAAGGTAATCTATGCAATGAGAGAAATTTTATTGTTTTAGGTGACCCAAAACCAATTTTGGAAGGAGCTCGGATAAATAGTCCTCATTATTTATGTCAAATATTGGTCACAGAACCGGGCATTCAGCGCTACACGTTAGTCGTCGCACAAGTTTATTTTGTTTTGACTAAAATATAAATAAATGTGGAATATTTGGTTCATCTACCGCCTTCAAAAGCCACCAAAATTGCAAAAATTGTGCGAACACAAAATTGTGCGACCACTATTTATTGATAAATTTTTTTAAATTGTTACAAAATATCCTAAAAACTTTTTATATTACACAATTTTTTATATTACACGTTTTACACAATTTAGTTGTACTTTCATTATGAATGTAATGTGAGAATTTTTATTTACTTAGCAAAAATTTGGTTGAAAAGCAACTGAGGCACTTTTGGGAGCGGAGGTGATCTTTTGAAAAAGGTCGCAGCCAAAAGCGAATTGAAAAATTTGTGATAAAAAACGCTGATTTTTATGTATGTATTTTTTCATTTTCACTAATTTATAAATTTCAGTATGAGAAAACCAATACAATTTACTATACGCTGCGGGTCTACTCGAGTGCCGAATTTAAGTGTGGAATGCTTAAAGCGCCGTATAAGAAGAGCAAAAAGGTTGAATTTTTATAATATTATCTACACATCTTACACTTTCAATTATGACTTTGAGCAAGAAAATGTGCAACAAATTCAATGCTAAAGTAATACAATTAAATGTTTGTTTTTAATTTTTTAAATTTTTGTTGCTATTTTTATTTTGTGTTTATTTACAAAATTTTGCCACCAAAGCGATTATTTATTTTAAGGAGGCGGGTGAGTGGCGTGGCACGACAGCTGGTGGTTGTGGAGTGGGCGAAAGTTACAAGACGTGCATGTGAGTCTTTTCCATGCATTTTGAATTAAAATATTATTATGTAAAATTATCAGACAGAAAGTGCATGAATTATTAAGACAAAAAAATTAATTAAAATTATAGATTTTAATCTTTTTTTTCAAAGACTCACTTAATTCGAAATTTAGGAATAATCCAATTTATCACATTGTATTGGAAGATGGCAGTGACGAGAACTCACTTCTCATCGAATTGCGCGGTCCGAAGGAGTACAGCGTTGGCTTCGACTTGCTACAGGTATCGACAATTCGGAAGGCAACCAAACCTTTTGATCGCAAAGATTCTGGCGCATTTCGGTAATTTTTCTAAGATGTTGAAAATTTATTTAACTATGTATGCTTTTCAAACCATGTTTAGGGTAGAAAAGCTGAAATTTTTTTATAAATCTTCTATTATATACATATTGAAAAAATCGTTCTTTATATACACTGCTTTCATAAATATAGCGCCACTTTTAAAAATGACATAACTTTTGAACGAATTATCCGAATAACGCCAAATTTTAGCACAACATGCAATTTTAGGTCGCCAACATGGTGAATTGATTGATTTTACAATTTGCAAAAAAAATTTCATACAGTTTAAAAAATACTGTAAATTCCACCATTTTGAGCTGTTCAAAATGATAGCGCCACCTACTCCATTTTCCGAAGTTAACTGTCGCCCAGAAAGCCGCTCGGTTGGCTTTTGCGGAAGAAAAGTTGACTCAGATGTTCGATTGGACTAAGGATCGATTGGACGTTGCGAAAATCATGCCAATACCCGGAAAATCCATCGGGGCCATCGAGATTGAACTTCTTTTCGTCTGACCAAACAATCTGAAACACAAAATCTACATATCCACATATAATCTCGCTAGTCGAAACGA
>SAUE01000139.1:70553-98367 GCA_009724625.1 Deladenus siricidicola | reverse complement strand
TACCGGCATCAATAAACTTGTTTCTTGTTGGCAAAAATGTACTGATTCTAATGGTTCTTATTTCGATTAATAAAGTTTATTCTGAGCTGAGTTACGTTCGTTTAAAGAGGTTCAAAAACCTGCATTAGCAGTTGAACAACCTAATATTTTCCGTAAACACGGTAATTAAAATTAAACAGTATTATTCCTTTCAAATATTTTAAATTACAAATGCTTATACAATATCGGAGACGGTGGTTTCCAGTCGCTTCTTCTCCAACGAAAGCGTCGTTTTAAATTGTTCGGGCACCGGATACTCCACCTAAGCGAACAAACCGTTTTACAAGTTCTTGTCCAATCAAATATGTATGAAATGCTGCTGAGAAGTGCAAAGTGTTTGGCACTGGCTCGACCCGGACTAACACGATAACCGGGCATTGCGCTTACCAACCTGGACTACAGCTTTACAAATCTCTTAGCAGTTCATAACACCATTTTCTGTTGATCTTCTTATATCCTTTTTGGCCATTAAAATTTTTGCAAAAATCTTACAAAGTCTCCGTCTTCACCGCAAGGCGCCAAAACGTTCATTTCGGAAGATTTGCTCGTCACAATTTCAGTATTCAGCGACTCTTTGCTTAAATACACCTGACAGCCGTCCGTTTTTTGGATGGAAATCGTTGGGAGTGTGCCCAAAGTCTGAAATTTAAAAATTTAATAGCAAGAGTAAATATAGTGGAGCCTTGGTTTTTTGGTGTAGGTTTTTTAAATTTAAAATTTCTTCGTCTCAAGAATAAGAAATTCCAAATCTTCTTTCATTAAAATAATTCTCTGGCAATATTATAGCTTTTTTTCGAAACAAATAGTATGACAAAAATAGAGAAATTTGAGAACCGAAATTTTTTGGTAGTTGATTGTGAATTGAGTTCTTCGAAATTAACAATTTTTTGGCTACAAAAATAAATTTTCATAATTACGCACATCATAAGGAAAGATTGCATTAGAAAAATGGCGCAAATTTATATAAAAAAATAAAATCTCACTTCGACAAAAATCAGACATAATAATAAAGTTGCCATAAAAATAATATACCTGAACTTTAATGCTCTGCGAGTTAATCACTTCAATTTGAGCCAACAAATTCTCAAAAACCACACTCGTCTTCTTGCAGCCATCCACTGTCACGCTGTTCACCTTTCCTTTAATTTGCACGACCGAGTTCTCACAGCGAAATATGTAAACGGCCTGCTTCTTGTCGGTCTCCAGCACAATGTTCTGGTTGTTTTTGTGATATTCCTAGAAATACGAAAAATTAGAAAAAAGCATTTTCACGAAAGAATGAAATCCTCCGTACCACATTCCAAACTTTATGGTCTTTGAGCTCCGTTTTGGGTGGACGATCGACGACCGCCGGTTTTCCACCGGGCAAACTTCCCGCGATAGACTTGGATGGAGAAGTACCCGGTACTACGCTCTATAAAAATAAAGAAATTACAAAAAATTCTTATACATATAAGACCAATTCAATCAACGGAATAAGCATTAAAATAATGATCGCATAGTTTAACGTTTTAAAATTTCACTGCAATTCTTTTTGATTTACTACTACTTTTTTAACAACAGAAATTTATAAAAACCTGAGTTCTAAGATTTGGGTTTTTGTGCGTCTTCATGTCGTCGGTGACTTTTCGCAACCCCGACGTAATCGCCTCGCCTTTGTTTAGTTCGGCGAAAAGACGTTGGCGATCTGCAGCCGAATCTGCGCCCGATGGTTTAGTCTCGCCGAAAATTCCTAAAAATTCACAAAACTTTTTGAATTATTTTGTAATCATTTTGTCATTCGTAAAAAAATCATTTTTCGTAGTAAAAACGTATATGTAGCAAATGGCACAAACTATATATTATAAAAAATACTTTCAATAAATAAAAAAGCAAAAAAAATAATATTAAATAAAGCGCACAATTCAGAATGAAATATACGAATCCATAAATAATCAAATCGAAAAATTAAAAAACCTGGAGGAGGCGGCGGTGGGGGAGCTGGTGGTCCGCCGCTTGGCGGAGCAGCATTCACGGCGCCCAAATTGCTCGTCAACTGCTCGGTCGGCGCAGAACCCTAGCAAACACACCGTAATTTAAAAATGCAAATCAAAAATTCGAATAATTGACGAACCGGCGCCGAGTTCCAGACAAGACCCGTGGTGTGGTGTTGGCGAACGTATTTGTGAAGAGCATTGAACAGCTCACAAAACGATTTTGCCCAATCCGAGTGAATTTGCTGGTCCTTGTTGGAGGTTCGTACGCGATTCACGTAAAACATCGCCGCGTCCAACATCTCTTTTACGTGAGGTGCCGGAGTAGGCTTCTGAAAACAATTTATTATTTACGAAACATTCGGATTTGAAATGCATATATTGCATATTTTTTACAAAACTATAATATACATTCCAAATGTAACAAAAAAAACAGAATATAGAAAAATTACTTTCAAAAATCGTATAACTATTAAAAATATTCCTAATAAAAACAACAAACAAATATTGTGTACTGTTTTTTAACAAAAAAAACTTTTCGAAAAATAAATGATAAAAAAAACAACCAGAAATATCTTTGCATCTTTTTACAGAATTATTGGTAAATTGTCGAGATCTCCTTTAGAAATCTCGTTAAGATCTCAACGCAAGATTTGAGAATTCAAAGATCTACAAAAATTGCATCTCTTTTACATGGGTAACCAAAGGGTGGCCCTACGACTCATCATTTGCACAACTCATCATGCACAACTCATCACGCACAACTCATCACGAGCACAACTCATCATTGCACAACTCATCATGCGCACAACTCATCACGTGCACAACTCATCATGTATATAATTTTTTTTCAGATTTAATTTTTTTTTCTAATGAAAATTTCAATATTTTCCAGTAAAACTTAAACAAATAGCATGCAATAAAAAATAGTAAAGAAAATATTTCTGAAAAATTACCGATTGAAATCGTTTGCAGCCAAGAAATTGTGCTATTTTTTGCAAGTTTAGTCGTAAAATTATATTCACATTTATTGAAAAACTAGATGGTAGACTTTGTTCTTTCTGAAAGGGGTAGCAAAAAGTTGTGTTATGGGAGTTATGTCAAACACACGTCAACGGAGGACCACGTTAATTGGAAGTGCGAACGATTTCAATCGGTAATTTTTCAGGAATATTTTCTTTACTATTTTATTGCATTCTATTTGTTTAAGTTTCACTGGAAAATATTGAAATTTTCATTAGAAAAATAAAAATTAAATTTGAAAAAAACTTATATACACGATGAGTTGTGCACATGATGAGTTGTGCACGTGATGAGTTGTGCGTGATGAGTTGTGCATGATGAGTTGTACAAATGATGAGTTGTGCGGGAGCCTAACCAAAGTTGACAATATTCAAAATTAGCTTTGTTAAACAAGAATACGCTTATTTTTTAAGTTCACAAAAAAGCAATCGCCCCCTCAAATTTTTCTTTGTATATACCCACCACACTAATCCAGCCAAGAGCCGGTATAACGGCACCGACGGACGCCAAATGATTAAAGCCGTTTGTGTTGCGTTTGGAGTCCTGGAATGAGATGATCGACTCCATTTGCTGCTGAATGGGCTTCAACTTCTCTTGCAAAAAGTTGGCTGACGGCTCGGGCTGACCGGCAGCCGACCAGACATAATTCCGATGCAAATCGAAAAGAATGTGCAATTTACTGCCCTAAATTTGTTACTATAAAATCTAGATAAATATAGACATACATATAGACATTGTTTCGTAATTTAAAAATAACCATTAAAATAACAACGATTATTTTAAAGAACTCGCAAATTTCACATCATTGCAAAAAATGTACCTGCACGTTAATAAAATTTTAAAAATTACAAACAAAATTTTTTTCAAAAATCCTACCGCGTCCGCCACGTCGCCTCCAATTTTCGAGCAAAGCGCAAGAAAAGCTTTCAGCGGTTCTTCGATTGTTTCGTCGTACGCTCTCACAGAGGCCGGCATTTCCATTGACATTTGGGCTACATTATTGGAAAAAACACAACGATATATTACAAAGTTCAGGGATACTCCCATTTCACGTCTTAAAAAAATCACTAATTCCACACGTCTTGTATCCAAAAAAATAATAACAATCACCCCCCCCCCATGTACGTGGACCTTTACGATGATAAAATTTAGCGACACCTCTGAAGTACCTCCCGCAACGTTTTTATATAAGCAAAACCATATTTTGTAATTTTGGCCGTAACTGTGGTATTGCGAAAGTGCCAAAAACAATACTAAAAGAAGCTACTTACCCGGCGAATTGCCAAGTTTTGGTGGCTTCGGAGCCAGATTCGGCCGTTGCAAACTAAGAGCTTCAAGTCGAGAGACCGCTACTTCGAGACGTTGTACTAAAGCGTCATTCATTGTGGAAACGAATAATTCTCGCCTCCTATATGATTCATTCAAATTAGACAGAAAGCAAATCACGTAAATAAAAAAAACGTTAACCATAAGTTTGATAAAAAAAATCGAAAAACGAAAAAAGCACAGCAATAAAATTAAAAGAACAGCAAAAGAATAAATATATAAATAGAGAATAACAAAAATCGTTGAAATAGTGGTGGGGCCTTGAACCGGAAAAATGACTCAAAAAATGATTCAACTATTCACATTTTTTAATCTTAAAATAATTTATTCCAATATAAAGCTCTTGAAAACAGTACGAAAAACATGGGCATGTCTGTCTGTTACTATGTGGAGATCTCGGGCAAAATCCAAATTCAATGTATGCTAAAAAAATTCGAATAACAATAAGATTTTGCGAAAGGAAAGGCTCAATTCACGCATATGTCAAGCTATCTATGTGTGTATTATGTGTATTTGATTGGAAATGCATATAGAAACAGAAAAAGGCCATCATCAACACCCGTCACTTCTCCATACAACATGAAAGGCCGTGGTGGTGAAATGAACGGAAAAACAGCAATTGCTCACTTTTTGGTGAAAAAAGTGAGAAGGAAAAACCGACGAAATCGAAGACGAGAGGAAATAGTTAAGAAAATCCTAACGAACACTTTAATCCAAGCAAAATAAGAATTTCAGTTTTATAAAACAAAAATCGGAACACATTAGGTAGAGATAACTCGAAAGTCAGCCGGAAGACTACGCAAACTGATACTGTCCAAGTAAGTTTCAATTGATCTTTGCTTCGCATTAGGGGGTGTTCCGTTTGTAATATGAAAAGTTGAATAAAATTATAAAATATTTGTAGTGCAATTTTTTAACACAATAAGCGAATGAAAGCCAATTTTTTCAAAAAAATATTCTTTATTAAAGAATGCAATTCGTTGATATGCATATAGAACAGAATCAAAGCATCTTATATCAACCCGTATTTATGACTATTAACACACGTATTAAACAATATCCACCAAAAGATTTAAAAAACAACGATAGAAATTTCATTTGGTTCGCAATACAAATCACTTGTTGAAACTAATCAATTTTAAATGGTATCGGCCCCAAATTCCTCTGAATTGGAGGAGAATCGTCGAATGCAATTCGATCCGGCAATTCAGGAGTTCGCTTCTAAAATTAAAAATTCGTAATTGTTTTATTTCAATATTTATGTGAACACGGTAACACCTGAAACCAGTGGCGTCGCCATGAGCATCCCACGGGGAAAGTGGATTCAAGCAAACAAAATTTTTCATAAAATTTCAATTATTTTTGCAAAAAGAAAATCAAAGAATTTCCAAAAGCTGTGGGAGTGGGGGATGGTGACGGAATTGCCCGAAGCAGATTTGGAGTACTGCAAAGTCGAAGAAAAATTCTGTGACATTCTGCTAAACATTATTCAGGCCAAGGGGGTTAGGAGTATCTAGTCCTCATGGAGAAATTTTTTGAAATTTTCGAACGATTTTTAAATAAATTTAAAATTTCTGGACCTAAATTTTTGGGCCAGCCATTGACGATATTTAAATTAATATATTCTACGATCTACAAAACAAAACAAAAAATTACTATGCATTGAGCCATAGCACATTTCCTGGAATTCGAATAGGCCGGTGTTGTGCACATCTCGGTGTGGAAGTGATCGTAAACGAGATTGAAGGGAGTGAGGAAGACCTGCATAAACGCCGCCATCACTGCCATCAGCCAATAATAGGCGTCGACGACGGCCGATAGCTAAAATTCGGGAATGTTCAGTTGAAAAATAAAATAATAATTAAGCTTATTTCCGCGATAGTTTTTAACTTTCCAAAATTTTTCACATTGCAAAAAATATCGAAAAAAATCGGTCAAAATCAACGAAATTCAGCTAGAAATAAAGCAGACCAACAAAAAATATTTGGGGTTTTTTTTGATAATATTGAAAAAATTCCTACAAAGTCAAATTCCTTTTTTCCATTTTTGTATTGCTTATAGACTCGACGTTGCCTGGAATTCATTCTCGCCTGAACGGCGTCACTCTGGAGGAGATCAGAAGCCGTTGGCCTACGTGACGGAGATGGATCCATCATGGCATAAATTACCCGCTTCAAATCATCCGACAAACCTAAAGAAAAGAAAATTCATCAAAATATCTTAAAAATACCAAAACGAAGTAAAAATTATAATACGCTATAAACTAATAAAAATATTTTCTACGCTAAATAGAATCCTAACTTCATGAGTACAAACTAAAAAAAAAACGACGTTCTATACATTTATTTTATATAATTAGACAAAAATATCTAAATTATTGCGCACATTAAATAGTTTTAATATCAAATTATCAGATAACAAAGCGGTCGTAGAGCAATACAAAATTTCTTGCAAAATAAACTTCAAAAAATCATCAAATCCATTTAAAATCAAAGCCCACCTTTTAAGAATTCTTCCGGTATGTTTCCGTTCCTTAAATCCATCCAATATCGACCATTCTTCGGCAAATCCATATCGGTGGCTAGCTCGAGAAGCGTAATCCCCAAGCTGAAAATATCTGCCGACTTCGTCGGCCGATCGTTCAACACCTCCGAAGCCAAATATTTACTGTCACCCTCGACGGCAGAGCCCACATCGTCCTACAAATTTGCGATTAAAAAATTTTGCAATTACTAAAAAGCAGTGATTAGAAAAAGTTCACGGCTCGGTTCACAAAAAATTATTTGAAAAGATAACTTCTTTCAGTTTCGGAAAAAAAGTTCCTGTTGTCGAGAACCAGAAAAAGTAAACAGAAAAAAGGTCATGGAAATAGAAAAAGAACTAAAAAAATTTCTGTAAGAGATGAACTCTTTTGGTGTAGGAAAAACATTCTTCTTTTCGAGAAAAAAGTTCAGTTCGTAAACTTCTTCTGCTAAAAACTTCGATTCATTTAAAAAATGTTCTAAAAATTCCAATTCAAAAAATAAAAATTGACTAACGTTTCGTTCATCGCAAACCAACCCAAAGTCGCCCAGTTTACAAATTCCGTCCCGAGTGACTAAAATATTTGCCGGTTTGATGTCGACGTGCACCAAATCGTTGCAATGCAAATGATTGACAGCCTAAAAACAAGTGTTTCCAAATTAAGTAAGTTTTAACGAAAAATCGAGAGTAAAGTGACTTTACCCAGAAAAATAAAGTGGCAAAATTAAATACTTCACTTTATTTTTGAAAATTAAGTGGCAAAATTTAATTTTAAATTTAACTATTAAAAATAAAGTGGCAAAATTTAAACTTAAATTTAACGTAAGTTAAAATTAAGTCGAACTAATTCAAGTTTCAATGACGTTGGTCCTGGCACGAAAGTTCTGCAAGAATAATTCAAAAATTCTGCAAGTTTTGCACGAAGAGTTCTGCAAGTCATATAATTTCAATGGAAGAACGAATTAGAAATGAGCAAAAAAAATTACCAAAACATGCATATTCACATTAAATTGCTTTAAAAACACGTAGAAAACATGATTTTACTTTATATATATTATGTGTTGCTCTACAAATCTTTATTTTATAGATTTAGAAAATTTTAGCTAAAATTACGTAAAAATCCTGTTTTAGCCACACCCCCCCTAAAAGAATATAGAAATTTTTACGCTTTCTAGACATTTTGAGCCCTGAATTCAAATATAACTTGATAGAATTCCAAAGTTTGCCAAGTATGATTTGTAAAAGTTGTAAGTAAAATTGATTATAACTGAAAAATCGAGTTTAAGATCATTCCACTACAGAAAAGGTCGAAATTTTCTTGTTTTTCGATATTTAAGAAATACAAATTTTGATTTGTTGGTCTGCCGTAATTTGTTTTTTCAAATTTTATGTGGAATTTTCACTTAAAGAATTTTCCAAATTCCAAAAAGCATGCAAACTTGCAGAACTTTCGTGCCAGGACCAACGTCATTTATACTTGAATTAATTCGACTTAATTTTAACTTACGTTAAATTTAAGTTTAAATTTTGCCACTTTATTTTTAAAAGTTAAATTTAAAATTAAATTTTGCCACTTAATTTTCAAAAATAAAGTGAAGTATTTAATTTTGCCACTTTATTTTTCTGGGTAAAGTGAAGTCCACTTCATTTTTGAAAGTTAATTTTTCGTGGAAACACTGCTAAAAACAAATCATGCAGTCAAAAAATTAAAAAGCGTAACATTTACAAAAAACCCAACATACATTTTTGTGCAAAGCTAAAAATTAAAAAAAATACCAGTAAAATGTCAATAAAATAGCTCCAGACTTTCGCCTCGGGTATCTCGTGCTCCGTCTCGCAAACGTCGCTGAGGCTCTTCTCGCACAGCTCCGTTTGCATGTAGAGCCGGCCCTCCTCCTCCCACGCACAAATGAATTTGATGAGGTTTGGATGCTCGGGCAGAATCTCGTGCTTCTTCACCTCCTCTAATCGCAAACGCCTATTTGACATGTTTTGGAAAGGCTCCATTGTGCATTTAATAGCGTAAAATTTTCCATCTTCTTTGGATTTTACGCGAATCGCCTGCAATATCGGAGTTATTTGCAAATGTTGTCAAAAAAATTAAAAACCAAAAATAAAAACCTTGCCAAACGAGCCAGAGCCCAATGTTCCCATGACTTGAAAGCATTGATGAATGTAATTCTCGATCATACATCTGCTCGGCGAATAAAGGCGACTTAATTTTGGAGCTAAAATATTAGGATAAAATACTAATCTAAAAATAAGATGCTCAAAATTCATATATAAAAAGCCATAATACATTAAAAAATTAAATGCGCCTAAAATTCAATTACCTTTACCCTCGGGCTTAAAAGACACAACGAAAGCACGTGGATCAGAGAGCTTTTTCAACCGACTTTGAGAGCGGCCAAAGACAGGAGCCGTTTTCATTAAACGTGGTAACGCTGGGGGTCGTGGCGTGTTTCGTCTCAGCATCTTCAAAAAATCAAATTTAAAGTAAATGTAACATGAATAAAAAAGATCTATTTTTTCATCTAAGATTAAATTTTCAACTTTTTTCATGAATTTCTTCAAAGTTAGTGAGAATGAAAGCAGGTGGCGTATCAATTTCGAGAGGGAGAGAACGAAAGTTTCGGGAGTGTCGCAATGTATTGCGTAGAAAGTGTAAAAATGAAAAATAGATTTAAAAAAGTAAAAAATCTTCGATTTTTTTCAATTTTATTATTATTAAAAATTAGTTTGGGTCCTTAAATACATATTTAAAATAAGAGCACAAAATTAGTATAAATTCACTGAACTAGGATTTGTTTGTACAAGTAACAAAAACCTACACTTTGTCGCTTCGTCGACGGCGGAGGGGTTGATGGCGGTGAGAACATAGGCATTTTGGGAGGCGTTCTTGGCGCTGGTGACAGTCTTGAATATTGCGCATCACCCGACGGTGTGAGATGAGAATTTGCAGTGCCGAGAGTTTCGGCAAGTAATTTATCTTCCTGTAGTCGTTGTTGATACTCGCGGTACTGTCGCCGTGTACGCACTCTTCCTTCAGTTAACATCTTAAAAGCAAAATTCCTAGAAAAAAGTTTAAAACATCGGCACTGGCTATATATGTATGGTATATTGTTCATATTTCCGTTAGTAAAACAACATTTAAAACGCATATTGTCAGGTCTACTTTTTGCGCTGCCTCTAGTTCCAATTTATTGACCCTTCAATGAAAGTTCAACAAGTTGGAATTGAATAGCCTTCACTATGAAGTTCTTCAAAAGAAAGCTTAATTGTTAGAGTCACAAGGCAAAGACAATTTTTGATGTCATCTTTCTCGGTAAAGCAAGGCGTTTTTTATAAGTTAAAATTAAATTTTCAAGTAATAAATTTTTGCGTAGTCGGAATTTTTATTTTTTACGCGCATACCAGGAAAAATTTAAAAACGACGTATATACATGTAGCTTTCGCGTTATGGACCCATGTTGTAGCGCTAGCGGGCTGGGAGTGGGCTTAGGGGATTAGAATTAGCAGCACTTGCAGTGGAAGCGTACCCCGATTACCTAACGCTATTGAAAACCTTAAACCTTGATAAAGAAAATTACCGGTGTCTTTCAACCGTGTAATAAATATTAATACGATATTAATAAAGCCGAAATTTATTGAAATAACCGAANNNCGAAACGCACAAATTTAAGTTGATTTTGAAGGAAGTTTTTGAATTAGGGATAATACGCGACTCCGTTCGCGACACATGTAGAACTTGAATCAAGGGCAAAAAAATTATGCAAAAAAGGTAATTTAAATATTGATGAAACGCCAAATATGTAAAAGTGTCCTCTTTTTTGAATTTAGTTTCGGAAAAACCTAGTGTTCGCGCAAATTCGAAATAAAGTACAGGTGTTTCAAGGGGAAATTCAACGAATGAAAATTGGCATAAAATTGGAAAACACTGTAAACACTTCGCTTGAACTTCGCTTCATGACAACGCTCAACTAAATCAATTTTGGTGCAACCTTCTGTACGTTTTTAAGAAAAAATTCATTTCCGCAAATTTCTACGCTCATTTTCATCATTTTTTTTTGCAAATTATCATTCTTTGAATTTCCATTGATACCCAAATTCACCCGAATTGAAAACGCTGATCGTGAATTTGTCCGTTTTTGGAACGCTCATGACCCAAAAATGAATCAATTCAAAATTGATTTGCCAGTAAATGAGCAAGTTGATTTTTGGAAGCAAAGTCAACTTTGCATTTTTTTCTATTTTTTTGCATCCGGAAATTAAAAAATTCGTGGTTTGTAGCTAAAGAAGGCTCAGCATGAGCGTTTCTAAAACACTCGAGCACATTTTCTTCAGTAATTTTTACAGAAATAACCGCACAAAATTTTCGATGTAAGGTGTCGGAGAATGAATGATCTAATGGTTGGAATGAAATGATTTAACTTTGTCATTTCCAACTTTGATCAAAAATGTCAGTGAATGATTAAATTGTAATTTTTCATCAAATATTCCGCTTAAATATAAACACTGCTGCACAAGTTTTGATTTGAATATAATTATATAGTGGCGAATGGTTTTATTTAATTTCTGGCATAGTGTGTTTTTTTCTTTCTAAATCAATTCGTTATTTTCTCTGAAAAGATGGAAAAGTTTTTCTCTGGCATACATGCAAATAAAGTGTATAATACCAATATCTAAAAAAATATTTAGATTGTAGATTACTTAAATACATTATAACGGATGGAAGGTGGGGACGATGACGAGGTACATATTTTTAATATATATTTGTCTAACCTAAACTAATTGTAAAATTAAATAAATAAAAGTCTAATGAAAATACAAATGCAATCAGTACTCGCTCCAGAGGCATAGCTGGAATTTTTTTGGGTTTGGGCTAAATTTTTCCAATATATCACGGCTTAAAAACATTTCTAAAGCGAACAAGTACCGTTAAAGTAGTAAAAAAGTGAAAACTATATTCTGATATGTTTTTCATAAATTCAATTGTATGCACTTGGAAATTTGTTACTCTATGCTTTTCTTTTGGGGAAAAGGACCCTCACTGGCTGTGCCTCTGACACGCACAAAAGAAGCGAATTTTTACTGAATTTTTTTTGTTTTTCTAAAGTATCCAAAAAATTTATTAAAAAATCAACACATTGTTACATAAATAGTTGCTTTTGATTTAATTGTACATTTTTAGCTTACGGGGAAATATGTGCCAACGGCGGAGGAGAAAGAAGTTATGCGCCTCCATAACGTTGGCGATTGTTATGTGGCTGTGGGCAGTTTTGAGCAAGCCTACACCAAAGAGCTTAAACGCTTGGAAATGGAGCGCAGAAAACAAGAGCGCGAGCGACGACGCGCCGAGAAACGAAAAGGCGGTGTTGAGAATGATCGCGGTTGGTTTTTAAGTTTTCAGAAAGATAAATTTTTTTTGTTAATTTTATGATCTATTATTCGTGTTATTAATAACATTATTTTTGTAGTTTTTGTTGTCTCGGAAATGGTATAGTTTGAATGTTTATTTTTTTTCGCGCGTAGTACATGCTGAAATAGTCTTTACGCAACTTTTAGCATTTTGTTTTTACGGTATTTTTGAATGTTTGGTTGAAAATTTGCGATTTTTTAAATTTGTTTGCAAAATTTTTCTCAAATTTATTTAAATTTGCAAAATTCATTCAAAACAAAATGCCAAGCATTCTTTTTGGAATATTTTTGTTTACATTTTGGCTTAGTATACGTGTAAAAAAGTAAACATTCTGACTTTTTGCTTATATTTTTACGTTATTTTATTTTCAATGAATCTAAAGACTAATTTCGAATTTTGCTTCTAATATTCAACTTATTCTTAGAGCGCAAGAAGAAGAAGAAGAGCAAAGATACACGAAAACGCTCTCTGAGTCCGTCTTCACGTGCCACCAGCCAGTCGGCCGTCGACGCATCCACGTCGGCAGCAACGGCTTTAAAGAGGAAGAAGACATTTCCGTCGCTGACGATTTGCGTCGTGTGCGAGGAGCCGATTAACGTCATGCACTCCGGCTTGCCCATCGGCGCGGTCTATTGCTCGAAATCCTGTATTAGCAAGCAGGTCAAAATTGCGGGTCAGGTGTGCGCTTAAAATTGTCTTTATGCAGTTAAAAACCCGAAGGGAATGTTGAGGCTTGCGCAGGGATTTGCGTAATTACGATAAATGATATAATTCGTAATTGCGCGGCTAAAAACCTCGTAATTTAGAAATTTCGTAATTTACCATCAAAAATTTTCACAAAATTTTATAATTTTTTTTCGATGTAATACACTAAAAAGTATAAAAAATATAAAGAAGGAAGCTAGAGAAAATTTCGAAAGATTTTGATTAAAATTATTCGAAATTATTCTTTTTATCAGATTTTAGGATGGAATTTTTTTTCTAAAAAGTCGAAAATACCTGCACCAAAAATCCGTAATTATGAGCACTTTCTCGTAGTTCGTAATTACGCACATCCCTGGGTTTATGTAAGAAGAAAAATAATTGAAGATTGTTTTAAATGTTCCTTCTTTATTGGCGTTTAAAAACGAGTAAAATTTTATTAAAAAATTATCTACTTTTTAGTGTTTGAAAAATAATGAACATGTGATGCTAATGGATATGAATGGAATGATTTTGAACGAGTCGAGAACGCCCACCGTAGATGCGCTTGAAATGTTTTTATTACAGTATCCCAACTTTCGACCTGTACTCAACACGTCGAAACTTGGTAAATGTATTATAATGTAGTTCTCCAATTTATGTAATATTATAGCCAACCTTTAATTTTTTTACAAATTTTTTTAATTGTAATAATTTTTAAAAGTTTTTGATGCATACACATACAAAAACATGTTTCGATTGTTTCATTTTTTGTCTTTGGCGTTTGATTTTTTTTTGCGTTTTTTTGCTTTTTGCAATTTGTTTGTTGGCTTTTTGTGTTTTGTTTTACGTTTTAATTATTTATTTGAATTTTTGTTGATGAAATTGTAAAATGTGTTTTAGATAAACCGGATAAGAAATATTACGACGAAGTCGCAAACAAGAAAACAGAAAGCAAGCGAGTTGATGTGAGGAAAGTTATCGAGCATCATCTGCAGCAAAGGTATAGACAGATCAAATTGGGTTTTTAAGCATGATCTTTATGCTTCATTTTTTGCACGCGTTCTGAAATTTTTACATTTTATCCAATGTTTTTGTTTTTTGATTATTGGCAAAAATTACAAAAATGGTTTACTGTGTGTATATCATGTATAAAAGGGGTCTCATTATCGTATAAAAATTGTACTTTCTCCAGAATTCCAAAACTTTTGCGTTTTTTTTTGTTTATTAAATGTTTTTGATTTTATGGACTTTATTTAAAAATTGTTGGTTGTTTACGCATATGTAGTTTTTATTTTTTTTATTTTTTGCAAGCGCTGATGTTTTATTTTTTTTATTAAATTCAACTTTTAGGAGCAAGAATGCACATTTGACCTATTCATCGAAACGACTCAAGGCGATTAGTGCCGAAATCGAGGAGGAATTGTTTCGCATTCATAAGAGCCTTAGCTTCAAGTATCGATCGTGGTGCAAGGGATTTGTTAGTAAAATTAAGGACGAATCGAATGTGAGTTCAATAATTTTTAAAATTTGTTTTGTTTATAAAAAAGTAATATTTTTAAATCAGATTTCAAATTATTCGTTGCAGTTTTTGGACAGAAATAAAATTATTTTTAGGCTTTTTTTCGACGCGTTGTTACGGAGAAAGTATCGGTGAAAAAATTGGTGACAATGACGCCGGAAGAGATGAGCTCGCCTATTCCCTCAGCAACGAACTCTAAGACTTCAATAACATCGCCGCGAAAAGAATCCACGTCGTCGACCGTCGACGCACAAAACGAAAATAAGGATAACGATGAAAATCAAGCTACTTCGAATAACGTTGACCTGGTCGACGAAAACGAGAATGGAGAAATTATAAGTGGGATTTGCGTTTAATGGCAGTTTTGTAAAAACCGAGAATACGCGAGAGAATATTATTTTGAAATAAATTGTTTTTTAGTAGAAAGTGGTCAAAATTCGCCAACTAATCCAGAGGTTGCTGACGGTGTCAAATTGCCAGCTGTCAGATACTCATCTCTTACTTCAAAATACACAATGGTGAAAAAGAAGCCTTTTATCAAGAATGAAGGAAAGGTATGTATGTGAGTTAGTAAGAACAAAAAAACTACATTTTCTATTTTTTATCTTTATTTTGTTAGAGGTATTTTTTTCTATTTTTTTATCAAATTATTTTTTTAGATTTCGATATGTTATGTTGATGTATTTTAGAGTGCGGTGGACGACATTTTGGGCAATGAACGCGACACTACCGGCCAACACAATAGCCATTTGTATGACGCAAATTGTGCGATATGCCAAAGAAAGACTAAACTCGATTTTGCGGCCAAGGAGCGCGCTGAGCGAATCGAGGCAAAATTTGAAGCCAAGGTTTATTTGGTTTGGTTTATTCGGTTTGATGTTATTTAAATTTATTTATTTTAGAAGCGTATTGACAATGACGACAATCGGCGAAAAGTGCCTCATTTTCCGAATCTTCCTGTTTCTACGAAGTCGTCAACCTTTGGAGATGCGGAAGTTTATCGTACACCACTTCTCGACAACTCGCCGTTTGCTGCAAGCGCATCTCGTTGCGGCGGTGTAGAGGAGAGAAGGCCTGATAACGAGAGCTCGTCGACACAAAAAGAGCAGTGGAGGACCAGCGGCTCGTTTTCCGAACAAGCTGGTGGTTCGTTCGCAAACACTTCCTTCGCGGACTGCGGACGTCGAGATTCAATTACGGCGAAACAGACGCATCGCGCCGAGTTGAATGACTCATGGCGCCGCTCAGAGACACGAGATTCATCGCGACGATCAGAGACGCGCGATTCATCGGCGAAGCACCGCGACACGTCGTGGCGTCGTCGTGAGTTGGACGAGGTGTCAAAAACACCCGCGGAACGCAACATTTGGTCTACAAATGCGTTGTCTCGTGGTGGCGGTTTTTCGGATTTAACGTCTGGCGTGCGCGATAGGGTGCTGCGTACCAGTGAGCTGGACGATCATATAGAGGATGATTTGATGGACGACGGGCTAACATCGTCTCCCGACAATTTTGCGAGGTTTTATCTTTAAACATTTTAAGCGGCTTTAATTGCGTTTTTGGACAGATTTCGAAATATGTATTTTTCTTAGGTATTTGGAAGAAACGCAAGCGTACGCGGCTTCTTCGTCGTTCGATACGCTGGGCGGTCGCGAGAATAGTCCCCCACGTACGTCATCGAAGCTGAATTATTCTACTGATTATGATCGCTCGTTTGACGGTCCGCCTAAAAAGTCGCGTAATTATCGTATGCATGCGGTTTCGCCACCAACATCTCCCACGCCATCCACCGCGGATGACTTGGAGGAGAACTCGGTGTCGGAGGTGAATAATTTGTCGGACGTGTTGGCGGCTATTCAGAGATTGAAAAAACCAGGTAAATTTACAATTTATTCGTGGTGGTTTTTGAATGGTGTGAAAACGTTTATCGTTAAACGTAAATTGAAGCTGTATTTTAGCTCAAATTGTGCTCATGGTCGGACATTACATCAACACGCATCAGGTTAGTGAACAGGAGAGCGACATCATTTCCCGTGCCATACAAGTGAAAAGCGAGGCGGAGCGCCTGCGAAATTGTAATAAAAATGTAGAAACCGCTTCGCCGGCCGAATCCACCATAAGTCAAGCGTCTGTGGGCCAACGTCCGACGTCTGCCACAAACATGGACCATCAATATTCCATATCGCGCACGTCGTCTCGAAATGAGGAAGTCGGAAAAGAGCGGCGTTCACCGTCTTCGCTAACTTCAAATTCGTTCGCCGAAAAGGGAAAACTTGGAACTAGTGCTACAACAACAACACTTTCTACCGACATTTCGTCCACGCCGACTGCGACCAGTGCGCCGCCGCCTGTCTATCCTCAACAACAGCATTTGTAATTTAATTTTTTAAATTTCATGTTGTTGAATTTTTGATTCGTTTGTAGGGATAGGTGGAATTTTAATCTATTGAGGTCGGTAATTTGAATGCAAAGGCGTGAGAATTTAATTATTTTTGCAACACCTGAATTTAATAATTTAGTTGTATTACTTTTGTAACCATTTAAAATGTCTTTCGTTTGCTTTGTAATTTTTGTCGTGTATAAAATTTAGTTGCCTTCATTTAGTGATATTGTAAAACTACGACGTCCGCCGCGCGAAGTGGCCGAGGAAATGCGAAAGAAGGAGGCGGTTGAGGCTGCACGTCTTGTCTCGACTGCTTCTGCGCAGGATGGCGGCGCTAGTGGCGCAATCTCGGACGAGGATAATGACAGTACGAAAGCACAACAGATCTCATTCAGCGGTGGTGATAGAGGGACGGATGCTGTGACGTCGCAGAAGCAGCCGCAACCATCTGCTAAGCCGAGCGTTGATGGTAATTAAATAATACAAGACAAAGCGTTAACGGAAATATAATGAAGTTGCTGTAATATTCATCATGAGGCGAAACCAGAAAAATTTTTCGGCTGGAGGGTGTCGAAGACCAAAAAAAAAGTCCTCAAATTTTTAACTCGGCTAGTTTTGGCCAAGAGTTACTGAGTATGTTATTTGAACGCTCTGGACGAGTTTTTTCTTTCGGGTATATCAGTTCTCAAAAAATTTTGAAAAAAGTAATTCATATTTTCATTTCGTGGGGGGGGCATTGCTCCACTTGGCCCCCCTTCTGATATTCATACACATCAGGGGTGGTAAAATTTGCGATTTGCGGTTTTGTGGCTTTTTTGAGCAAAAATTTGCGATTTGCGAAAAATCGGCTATTTTTCGCAAATTCTTCTGAAATTTTGAAAAATGGGAGACAGTTATTTTTTAAATCCGCGATGTAGCCTTTGGCATAACATTATATTAAACGATCCTATTGCGGAGATACCAGTAAACAAATTTTCCAATGCGATTTTTTTATAAGAAAATTTTTTACAAAAAAATTTGTACAAATTTTTTTATAAAAAAAATTTTTTTACAAAAAAATTTGCGGTTTTACGGTTTTTTTGGGCAAAAATTTGCGATTTGCGAAAATAAAAATTTATTTGCGATTTTCTCAAATGAAATTTATTTGCGGCCCACCCGTGATACACATCAAGGGTGGTAAAATTTTCCGTTTTCCGATTTTCCGCTTTTTTGGCCTAAAATTTTCCATTTTACGAAAATGGACCATTTTCCGGAAAATTTCGCATAAGGTTGGTCTTAAAAATTTAATGTTCGGAATTACTTGAAATTATTACTACCGACTACGGAATGAAAAAGAAATAATTGTTTTTCGTGTTGTTATAATTTTAATTTTTGATAAAAAAAAATACTAGAAATTTCTGATTACGCCTGGACTGACTTTTAAAACTTTGTATATTTTGGTATATAAAATCTGTATTTACAGTAAAAAAATGTATTTGAAAAAAATCCGTATTTTTCATTTTTCATTTTCCGGTTTTTTGGCCTAAAATTTTCCGTTTTCCAAACGCGGAAAATAAAAGTTCTTTCCATTTTCCATTTTTCCTTACGTAAATGAAATTTTATTTTCCTGTCATCCCTGATACACATACACTAAATTTTCACGTAAAAGCAGGATTATACTTGAACTGCCTCTTATTTTTTTTTATTTTACGGTTAAATTGATTGCTGAAACTTGATCGTAGAATTTTTTTAATGATTGAAGTTCTTTCATTTTCTTAAATGTGCTTTCATAAAAAGCAATTTTTGATTTAAATTTCCGTGCACGAATATAGAATTTTTTTGCGAAATTTATTTAAAAAATGTACTTTCATAAAAACCAATTTCTGATTTAAAGTTCCGTGACGAAAATTGAATTGATTTTAAAAATAGTCAATTTTATGCAAAAAAAGAATCGCTGCAGGTAAAAATAATCGTAAAATTCTTTTCGGGGTTACGTTTCATGGTTGTAAAATTATAGTGATACCTGAACTTGATCTTTATAGATAATACGGGTAAAATTGCAACGGACAAGCAGAAATCTCCCTCTGTTCCGCCACCACCGCCGTGTGCAAAAACGTCGGCGATTATACCTCCCCCACCACCGCCGTCTTCTCCGCCACCTCCGCCTCCACCTCCACCGTCCACGTCGTCGAATTCGCTGACATCCGTTGGAGGCAAAAAGCTGACGCCTTCAATTCCTGTGCCCGTTCCAGTGCCACCTCCTGCTCAAGTAAGAGCAAAATTAATAACGTTTTAGAATAATAATATAATTGTTTAATAATTTTTTAGCCTCACTTCGTCTATATTTTTGCGCCGCCACCACCACCCATTCCGCCGAGCTTTCACGCACCACCGACAGTGACGGCCACTAGTAACGCAATTTTGTCAAATGGTGGCAAGAATACGGGACAAGGCGAGAATATGGACATCTCGGATTCAGAGGAGAACAATAACAAGAACGCTAGCGGCGGGAATACTTCATCTCTTTTGCCACCACCTCCGCCGCCGCCAAGTTTACCGGATTTGGCGGTGGACGGCGTTTTCAACCATCCCAGCATGCCTAATCAAGCCGGCACGAATATTGAGAATGATCAAAAGCTGCCAGTGCAACATTTCGGCGGACGGCCGTCACCGCTCGCCAGTCATCCATCAGCGCTTTTAAATCCTTCATCGTCGGCTGTCGTTCAGCCGCCTACATCCGACCGAACGGATCGCGGCGGTTTGACGAACGGCCCCTCGTCGTCGGGCGGCTCTCGACAATTTTTCAACGCGCCACCATTTGCTGCAACCTTGATGAGAGCGGCGCAGCACATAAGAGGTAAATCAGCTAGCTAATAATTAAAAAAGGATTTTATATTTTAAAATTAGGTTAGGTTATAATTTTACAGCCTTCTTTGAAACCACAATATTACTATTGTGGTTGGTGTTCACTGTTGTCTTTTTAATTTTTTGAGTGCTTTTATCTTTAGCGGATAAATTATTTTTATTGTTTATACACAATTAATATAATTTTCATTAATTTTTAGATAAAAATCTGTTTTCCGGGCCTGAACGCGTTAATGGCGTTGGAGCGAATTTCTACACACCACCGCACTCCAAACAACAACAAAATCAACCACCACAACAGCGCTTTGGCAGCGGCGGCAATTGCGAGCCTTTGCCGGAAGCATCGAACGGCGGTACTCGCCGAGCGATGCTTCAACGACCGGGTGCAGGTCCTAGCGGAGTATTAGGTAGCGAAATCTTCGAGGCGGTTGTGGCTAGGATAGCGCAACAACAAAAATTGGACACTGCTAATTTCGGTAATCCAGAGCACATGAGGATGGATGCAATGAAGGTGGCGGGCGGCCCGCCAAACGCTTTTATGAGGGGTGGACAGCCGCGACGAACGCTTGTTCCGCGTGGCGGTGGATCTGGCCCTGGTGGAAGAGGAGGACGCGGAGCGCCTAGCAATAATGCAAATCTTCAACCGCTTGGAGTTCGACCGACGTTGGGACGGGTGGGCGATGTCGCCGACTTCGACGATCCGGACTACGGGAAGTTGGTGGAGGAGTATGGCATTCCCTGTCAGCCCACCGGATTTTGCAGTCCCGCGGGCTTCGGTGGCGCAATGAGAGGTGGTATTGGCGTTCGACCTACGCTAATTCCACGCGGCGGCGGCGCTGGTGGTCGTGGTCGTGGCGGCTACAACAACAATCGACAGACCGGTCGAATGCCGATTTACGGTGGAGGCGGCGACCGTGATTTTAACGAACACTTCGAAGGAATGCCTGCTTCATTCACTGCCAAAGAATTTCGAAGAGGGCCCAACCAACGCGGAGCGCCCGCCGATTGGCGCAACGAGGTGAGGAGCTTTGGGCGAACGCCGCCGAAATTTTAGTGTATTTCTATAATTATTCGAAAAATGTTATTGTTGCTGTTTTTGCTATAATAAAGAATTTTAGAGCTAAACATATTCTACTATTCCTTTTTGCAAAAAATAAAAAACTTGACATTTTTAAGGGCCGCTACGCCACTAGATAATGCATTTAAATTTTTCCAGTAAATTATTTTTAAACTAAACTTCTACTTTTTTAAATATTTTTGTTAAAATATTAATATATAAAATTTTTTTACTAATTATATTCTAATATAATTAGAATTTTGAGGAATTTAAAAATTCGTTTTAATAATTCTCTTGCTATTGCGCTATATCAGAGTCTTACAATTAAAAAATCATAAAATTCACTTCTCGATAAATGTCTAGAAAATATTTGAAAACTTTATACCGGTAGGTAAATTTTAAAGTTTAATCGGAAACGATTTTTTTGTAAATTATTTTGTAATTTCGTATGTTTATATTTTTATAGTCAATTTTTTGATTTTCTCCCCCAATTGCTTAATCATTTTCATATTTGTCGTCGCCAAATTTTTTGCAATACTTTTGTAAAAAATATGCGTGCATATTCACGTGTGGTTTTGCAGTTTGGAAAAAATGGAGATAAAAAATTACAAAAATTATCTTTCCGTATACAGAAATTTTTGCAGAAAATAAATGAATTGTATTTTGCGGCGGAAAATGTATTTGTGGACGCATTATTTTTGTATGTATGTATTTCAAGTTCGTTGCTTAACTTTTTGACTTCGATTTGCAAGGCTTTCAGTACAAAACTTTTATGATTAGAGAAAGGAAATAATGAACACACAGTAAAATATTATCATTAATATTTTGTAAATTTTTTTTCATAAATTTCGTATCATTTTTTAAAATAAATCCTATTCGGAACATTCTCCCCTCCTCCTTCCTTTCATATTATCTCCTATGTCATAGGTATTCCCGCCACTTTCCTCGGAAATTAATTAAACATATAAAATAGAATATTTAAACAATCAACCTAATAATAATAAAATAACAAGATATTAGTTAATTACAATAATAAATAAATAAATTTCTGACTGGTTTAATTAATATGTAAAAATAGAAATGTTAATAATAACTAAAAAATTTCTTGGCCACTTATACTCACTTCGGTATTTGCTGACTGACCAATTTAGAATTACATTGTCATTTTCAAATTTTTGAGGTTAGATTTTTTCAAAAAATTGGAACTTATTTCTCTTTTATTCCAAAAAATAATTTGGCTTTACAGAAGTTATTGCCCATATGTATAATAAATTCTTCTCAAATCTTTTTTAAATTTTTTTTATTTTTTATGCTATTTGTTAAAGTCGGCCAAACACGCGGTATTTACAATATGGGGTAGAAGAATCAGTAAAATCACTCGCAAAATCTGCTAAAATGTATCACGTAACCCTAAACGTCACACAGAATAAATGATAATTCACAATAAATTTGAAATTCGTTATACTTACTAGAAGTTGAAATTGGAAGAAGAAAATAGAACTCTAGAAATTGAAACAATTAAGAAATTGGAACAATTAAAATTTTGGTGTGTACACATTCTTATACTCGTATATTAACAACAAATTCTATCTAATGAATAAAAATAAAAACCAAGTTTATGTTTATTTGATTTTTTGGACGGTAACAAGTAAAGAAGAAAAAATACATAAAAGAGGAGGAAAATACCTAAAATCACCTAAATACCTAACAACAACACAGATGAAAACCCGGCATTATCAGTATAAAAAACATAAATATATGTATACACTAAATCATTAATTTAGTTTGTTAAGCACTCCTATTGTTGTTGTTGTTGTTTTTGAGAAATTCCCGTGCTCAAACTGCCGCCAGCGGGTTGCGAGAGCGGTGTGGGCGGTGATGATTTTCTGGCCACGCGGTCCGGAGACGGTGCGGTCGTCGAGTTCGGCGAAAGCGCCAAATTGGAAAGCGCGGCCGCGTTTGAGGTGGTTGTAGAGACGATGCCCTCTTCACCGCTGCTAACGCCGTTTGTCGCGCTGTCCGCATTCGCGTTCGTGGACGAGAGGCCGTTTTGTAGAATATATCGCTCGATGAGCGACGCCATTATTTGCTGTTGTTGAAGATTTCTTGAACCTAAAATACAGTATACATTATATACATATGTATGAAAATTAAAATTGTTGTTAACTTGAGAAATTATTAATAAACGCAGACAAGTGAAATATCAAACATACCTGTGGAATCGTTGGCCGCATGATCAATGTCCAGCTTCAAATCCAATGCCGCGGGTGTTTTTGTTGTTTCGTGTTCCATTTCGTCGCTGAGCTCGTGCTTTATCGTACTCAACTTTGTGGGACTCGTACACAACTGCTGTGGTTGTTGCTGTTGTTTTTGCATTTGTCGCTGTCCCATTAGCAGCATATCGATCAACTGCTGTTGTTGGGCAGCGCTCATTGTTGTTGTTGTTGTTGTTGTTGTTGTTGGTGTGTGCTGTTGTTGATCCATGTTTGTATGCGATCCAAACTTTCCAGCTGCTGCAGCTGTTAACGCATTACTGAATTCGGAGGCCGTGGATGCGGGTACAGGAGGCGCTGAGGCCGGGTGCTGTGGAATTTGTGGTGCTGTAGTCGGTACAGATGTTCCGCCTGCTAGTTTTGACAGCAGCTGCGTTAACAAATTAGACGTGGATGATTGCTGCTCATTTTGCTGCAGATTAATATCTTGGTTTTGAAGTTGCTGTTGTTGTTGACAGTGTGCCAAAAGCGTAGTTAATTGGTCCAGTTGACTTTGTTGCCCTAACTGACCAACAATGCCATGGCCCAAAATGTTATTTAATCCCAACAAGTTCGCAGCATTTGCTGTCATATTGCCAGCAGCATTGCTCTGTGAGCCTGTTCCTTCTGTCAACAGCTGCTGAATGATCGTCTGTTGGTATACACAAAACTGCAGAAATTGTAATCGCTGCAATTCGCTGGCCAAATTAGTCGTAGCCAGGGGTGAAGTTAACGGTGTCGACGAAGTTGCGGATAAAAGTTCGTTGAGAATGCTGTCGAAGCTGCCGCTTGAACCAGCGCTGCTCAGTGCGGTTGACATTCCACCGCCCAAAATTCCGCTACCACCCAACAGCGAATTTAACGCTGCTAGCCGCCCAATAAGTGGCGAGAGCGTCGGGGAAGTCGCGCCGCCAAAATTTGGCAGTGGTGGACTATTAATCGTTGCCATTAGTGCGCTCGGCGACAAAAGTGCGCTCAACGAATCGCAGTTGTTTGCAATACTGTTGTTGTTGTTGCCGAGGGCGCCGGCGTTGTTCGGATGTTGTTGCTGATGCTGCTGTTGTTGTTGAAGAATGTCTGTGAGCAGTCGATTTTTGCACGCCGCCTCGAGCATTTGCGTTAGCGTCGAAGTGGGCGAGCCGGGAAATTGTCCGCTGACTTGGCCGAGTCCGGCGGCGCTCTGCTGAAGAAGCGTGGTAATCGCCGCTGCGTTTACCTCGCCTGTGGATTCGGTTGCGGACAAAAGTGACGCAAGTCCACCGTTGGACATTGCGCCGGCCAGCGTCGAGGAGGAGGAGGAGGATGACGATGGTGCGGAAAACACGGCGGATGAGGTGCTTAGTGGGTTGTGGTGATGAGGTTGACGTTGTTGTTGTTGATGATGGTTAGCCAATGAGGAAGAGGAGGAACACGTGGATGAGGCAGCTGACGTGGACGAAACCGTGGACGAAAGGAACGGAAGCGCCGATGGCTGTGCGAACGAATGGAGGTTTTGTGCATGTGATGTGTTATGGTAGTGCTGGCTTTTGCCGCCGCTGCCGCCGGGCGAGGTCGCTGCGCTGAGAGCGCCGCTCGATGCGCGCAGACCGTTGAGGCTCATGGTTGTAGATGGACAAGCGAAAATCGACGATGAACTCTTCCTAATGCCGCCGTTGTGATGATTATGGCCGGTGGACTGGTGCGCGTGATGGGGAAGATGGTGTAAATCAAGCTCCCTAATTAGGCCACCCGCGCCGTTGAGAATGCCGCCGAGTAGCCCATTTTGCAAAAGATGATGGCTAGTGGCGTTGGCGGCAGTAGTGGCGGAGGAGGTAGTGGGGCTGCTCGACTGCGACTCGTCGCTCATGACGCCCGAGTCGGAGCTTACGCTTTGGCGGTCCTTTATTTTTGTGGCGTTCAGTTGCGCGGATGTGCCGGCCGTCGGCGCCGCGCCATTACTTGTGCCATTAATCACGTTGTTGTTGTTGTTGCCGAAGTTCACCATCGACGTAGATGCAATTGAGGCGGTGGAATTTATCGCCGACGGAGCGCCCATAAACGCGTTGCACGACGACGCGCCGTTCATTGCGCCGCTATAGCCGGACATGTTGATCGCGTTAGCGTTGCTGGAATTGTTGGCGTTGTGTGAGCTGCGCAGCGCACCGCCAGAGTGCTTTCCGTGTTTGCCGTGTTTTCCGACACCGTTGCTGGCGCCAGTCGTGTTGCTGGCGCGACTGCGCCGCCGCGTCGGGGAGCCCTGTTTCTCCTCCGATTCTCGCACTACTGTCCAAAAGTGGCCTGAAACTAGAGAAAAGTCGGTTTAGCTAATGCATATATTTTAAGTGTTGAAAAAGGTCTATTTTATGAATCAAGTTCTTATCCAGAAAGATAAACTGAGTGGTTTAAAAATTGATTAGATCAGGTGCGCAGCCAAGGGGCCAGCTGAGGCAATTCCCCCTCCCCCGAAATGAAAAAATGAAGTGAATTCTTTAATGTTTTTTCGAAGTAATAAAAAAATTTGGATTTGACCCCCCCCCCCAAAAATTTTTTTTTGTCTTGAGCCCCTCTTCCCGAAATTTTTTTCTGGTTACGGATTAGATTTATTAATTTTTGTAATAATTTTCAAATTTCTCGTCCCCGGTTATGTTTTTGGCATAATTTTTTTTATTTCTCAATGAATTGTGAAAAAATTAATGTTTTCTCTCTGATTCGCAAGACTTCAAGGTTTTGTTTGATATGCACAATTAATACTTTGTATTTTTTAGTCTCAAAATTGAATTATATGTATGCTTTTGTGAACTTTCCTATAACGTGTTTAGTGCCCAACAAAACCTTAGAGGATGACGAAGCAGGAAAAAAATAAATTATGTTATTTGGTTGAGAAATGAAAAAGTTACAACAAAAACAAAACCGGGGACGAAATTAAGCCACCTTGTACTTTTGGAATATTTTTTGCAATAAATGTCACACGTCTTACACTTTTAAAGTATCAACGCTGTGGAGCACAAAAATGTTTAGAAAAAAAATTATAGCATAAATAGAGTTTCCGTTTTACGTGCTTTTCTCGTGTTTCAAAAATTTTTTTGTAGCAGTACATAAATAATACAAACGAAAATTTACTATTACCGACGACGCCGCTTGCCGACGTTTGCTTCAGCGGCAGTTTGATGAAACAGTCGTGTAGACTCAAATTGTGGCGAATCGAGTTCTGCCAGCCCCATTGGTCGGCGCGCCGCGAATAGTAGGGGTGTAGGCACCGTATCACCTGCAAATTAAATTTATGAATTGGTTATACACTTTTCTCATAGAAATGTGTATCGGCAAAAAAAAATTTTCAGCATTTACCTGATATATTTCGCTGAGTTTCAGCCGCTTCTCCGGACTGCTTTCGATAGCCTCGATGATGAGGTCCTTGTAGCTGAGCGACGGCCGCTCCTCCTTGTCGCCGCCGCTGGCTGCGCCGCCACCGCCGCCGCTCATTGTCGCGCCGCCGTAGTCGCCGCCGTTGGTGAGTGCGGCGGCGGCGGCCGCCGCCGCCGCTGCAGCCGCCGAGAGTTCGGAAAGCATGAGCGAGGAGGAGGAGGTGGACGCTTCTTCGACACCCTCCATCGCCTCGCCCTCCTCGTTCGAATTGCCTGCGTTGATGTTGGAATAGTGGAGATTGTCACAATAGTTGATGCTTGACTCTGTAAAATTAGAAAATTACTGAAAAATAAATAAATAAAAATAAATAAAATCACAAGTTTTCAATGTAAATTTTTTAATTTAGAAAAAATTTGTTAACAACTTTTCTAAATCTTTTTGCTACTTTTTTGTTGTTTTTTATTAATGGTTTATTGTAAAGTGTGTACATACATACTGTATTGGAATTTTCAAATTGTATTCTGGTCAACAAACTTTAATTTTGTAAGCTTTAATTTTCGAACGTGCAATTTCCTACGTAAGTTTTAGCATTTATAATTCAAGAAATTCCGATCAAACGTATGCAAAATTTTACAAAAATTTGTACCTAAGATAAAATATGCAACACAACATTCATGTGTATGCAAAAGAAAATGTTGGAATTAATTCTTAATTCGGATACAAATCTCAAACGCCAAAAATCTCCCACAAAATAAATTCAAGCACTCACTTCTTCGCTGCGGTGTCGCGCTTCGTCGCGACGCCTCGTCGGCCACGTCGCCGTCCTCGCACGAAGCGGTGGTCGATGGGCCGGGGCTCATCGTCGTGCTGGTGGGCGGCGAGAATCTCTCGCGTAGCGTGCTGTCGCTGCTGCTGCTAGCCGCCGCCGTGTTGCCGTCCGACTCGCCGCCGATGCTGCTGCTGCCGTAGCTGCTGGTGTTGCTGGCGCCGCTGTTGGTCTTGTTGCTGTAAACTCCCACTGGGCTTCCATTCATGCTATTGTTGTTGTTGCTGCTGCTGCCGTTGTTGGCAAACTGTTGTTGTTGTGGCTGTTGTTGTTGTTGTTGTTGTTGATTCGTGGCAGAGTGTTGTTGTGTTGTTAAACAATCCATAAATCGGGAATAGAAGTCAAAGCTTTGTGAAAATTGTGTGGAAATTGCGGTAGCCAAGTTGGAAGAAATTATTTCTGTTATGAGCAGAGCACGCGGCCTCCACTCCTACAAGCAAAAAAATATTAAAAATGTCTGAAATTTTATTCAAAATTGGTAATGTAACGCACGGTATTTCCCCGAATTATGTACAATAATATTCATTTTTATTAAATTCGGTCTTGAAATGTTACACAATATGCACATATTAAAAATTAAATTTAGAATAGTTAATGCGTGTTC
>SAUE01000139.1:14521-25050 GCA_009724625.1 Deladenus siricidicola | reverse complement strand
AGCAATGGAGAGAGAGAAAAAAAAGATCCACCAAAACCCACGCAGCAAAACGTTCCTTTTTGGTCGAGGGGGGGGGGACAGTTCCGTTCGCCGGCCAATTACTCTCGATTTTTTTGAATTTTTTGGTGATATTTTGAAAAATGGAAGAGACATGCTGCAGTGCGGTGCGGTAGGTCAACAAGTGTTTTTTCATTTTTCCAAAAAAAATGAATTGAAAATGAACTATGTGTATATGTATGGATGCTTAAGAGAGTCGACCAATACGCGTAATGTTTCCATGAAAAAAGTTAATTTTTTTATCTTTTCGGCGTTTTTAAAAAAAAAAAGTCTAACAATTTTCGAAAAGATATAACCAGTGCTGGGACTTGAATCCGTTTTGAATCCGATTGAATCCGGATTCAAACAGCGGATTCAAAAGTTAGAGGCTTTACAAATTGACAAAGTTTTATATACAAATAAATATACCATTCGATTCGCCTTGACGAGATCTCTCTTTATACGTCGTCAAATTCGGTTTTTATGNGAATTTGACCACATATAAAGAGAGATCTCGTCAAGGCGAATCGAATGGTATATTTATTTGTATACAAAACATACAAAGTGACAAAGTTGTAAAGCCTCTAACTTTTGAATCCGCTATTTGAATCCGGATTCAATCGGATTCAAAACGGATTCAAGTCCCAGCACTGGATATAACTCGGTGACCAATGCGCCATTGATGACATATCCGCCGCTCGACATTTTCGGCTGAAGTTGTTGACGTTTTCGGCGGTCGTTACAAGCTACACGACGCTCTTTTCGATGCATAATTAGACTAATTCCTTTGCGAATTTTCAGTTTTCACCTCAACTTTTTGGGCAAAACACGAAATTTTTCAGAAATTAGGAAATTGCTCTTAAATTAGAGTATTTGCATAAAAAGCATATTGGCGTATTTAAAAAATACATATGTTACTTTGAAAGGTTTAAACTACTTTTATTATTTTTGACGCTAGTCGGAATTCTCCAAATATGAGAATTTGCAAATTCGAGAGAATTCACAAATTTAAGAGAATTTGCAAATTGAAAGAATTTGATATGTTGATTTCTGCTGAAAAAATATAATAAAAACACGAATAAATTAAATAAAAAGTAAATACGAAAAAATTAACTTTTTAAATCTTGCAAGTGAAAAAAAGAAAGAAAAATGCAAAAATTATGAATATTTACATTAATTTTCTGGCACGAACATTTTTGCCTATATTTAGCGTGGAATTATGTAAAATATTTAGTAATATTTGGACGAAAAATTAGGGAAGAACGATGAGAAATTCGAAAAATGTTCTATGCAAATAGCAGATAAAATAATAATAAAATTTAAAGAAAAAACCAAATCCCCCCTCCACCCACAATTCAATTCATAAAAGTTTAAAATTTTTGAGAAATTATTATTTTTACATAAAATTCTCTTCCCCAACTTTCCCAAAGAAAGTAATTATTATTTTTTGCATGCCCTTGCTTGTACTGTTCTCGAAAATTGTGTAAGCAAAAAAAGACAGAAAATTTCAAAAATTAATTTTGAAAATTTTCGAATTTCGGCCGTTTTTCACACTCGGAATTCCGACAATTCCGAATTTGAAATTTTTACCCACGAAAAATTTATAATAATTTGAACCCCGCCCCCCAATTTGAATTAAACGATAGAATTAAACGTCTGGCTAGGTGTGGCATAAATTCTCTATTGAATGTAAGATCATTTAAAAAATTTCTTCTTGAAGAATTTAAAAAATTTCTTCATTCAGCCATGTTTCAGTCAGAAAGATAATATAGACGGGCTTTTCATTTTATAAATTTGAGTCGGGAATTTTGTGAACAATGGATCTTGAGTTACAGGGTGCGGCAGAAAAACGATCAGCAAGAGTTTTTGCAATGGAAATTATTTCTTTATAATTCAAAAAAACTAACAATTAATAACAATAAACAACAGTTATGCGTCAAACACGTCAAAAAAATTGGTTGCGCCACGCATCCTCTCTAGCGACGTTCGAGCCCTTTGGACGTTCGTTTTACATTTGGGAATAAGATATTAAATGAAGATGAAAAATTATGAAATCATAGGTATTGGTAGAGAAAAACAAATTTAAAAAAATAACGGAAAAGTTTCAAACATTCGTCTTGTAATAGAACAGTAAAAACTTTTGATGATCGTTTTTTGCCGCACCTTGTAAACATTTTAATTGAGAAGGGTTTGGGTTATTCTTGGTGTAATTTGATTTTTATAACAATTTAATTTATTATATATATAATAACAATTTAGGAATTTTTAAGAAAACGATTAGTTTTTCTGGCGTCCGGTTTTTGGTCGGAAATGGTCTCTGATTTGACTGAAATTGGCGCTTGCTGGGCAGAATGGAATACAAGATATATATGAATGAATTATTCAAAGGCCGACCACCTCCTCTATCCTGCATAAAAGCCTGCGTTTGCGCGCTTTCAAGAAAAATTTTTCTAGCAAAAATGTGTGTGTAATGTGCAATAAAATACATACATATGTAAAATACATAAAAGTGTAAATAAATAAAAGTGCAAGAATATGCAAAACATGGAATTCTTGATGCTCATTTTCAAATATTTCCGTTTTTACAACAGCAAAAAAAGAAAATAAAAGAAAATAAATTAATTTTTTTGAATGATTTCTGAAAAAAATTAATAAAATAAAACAAAACAACACTTTTAAGTGCAAAATACAAAATACAAATTAGCGCGGAAAGCTGACTTTCAACTTCTTAAATTTTCGCAAATTTGCTGAAATTCTGAACGTATTAACGTACATATGTATGTGCCATACCTCATAGGAGGGGGAGGGTAGGAGGAACATCCACACAGAAAATGACTCAATTTAACGCCAAAAAACTGAAGAAATGAATAATAATAATAATAATTTGAAAATAATACCAATAAAAATTGATTGTTATGTGGTTCCTTTCACCCATCAATTGTTATAGTTATGTGTAGCGGGAAATAACGGTGTGTTTTTCAAAGAAGTGACAACTCTATCAGAAATTTACGCCTCCAGGCTATAGCGAATGCCTAAGCCTAACGCTGCGTCTTCGCTGAGCGCGTCTTATGAGCTCGAGCTCTGCTCAGACGAATGATTGATTTGAATCACTCGAATCATTTCAATCGAATGGGTCGTTGGAATCATGTGGTTCAACCCGTAATTGGTAATTAAAAAATGTTTATTCAAGTAACTGCCAAAACAAAGTCTAGTCTAGTAAAATATGGAGTCTAAGTCTTGGAGTAGTATGGTAGCTTTTGGTGGGTAGGCAAGTCTCTCGCAATTGTCTTCCGGTCAATTGCCTTTCGGCAAACCGGGGGAGAGGCGGTTATATTTAGTCTTATTCATTATGATGTTATTAGCCAACTTGTTGTTATCAATAAATACATCTTTGTATGCAAAGATGCCAACTTTTAGTGAAGTGTGATGACTCATAGAATACATATTACTTATGTAATTGTAATTATAATTAATGTCGAAAGAATTTTTGTGTTTGCTTCAAAGTTGGAAATTAAATATTTTTGAAGTCAAAATCACTACGGTAACGACAATTTTTTGTTTCAAATTAACTAATTGTTTACAAAGAAATAAAAGTGAAGTGAACTTGACTTTACCACTTTATTTTTAGATTTAGATTATGCTGTATGGCGTTCATACGTGTGGGGGCTATATACATACATACGTTCCGAACCATAGTGAAATACATACATATGTATGTGTGTATGTTGCCCACGCGAAATGTAAGGTACAAATATTTTTTTGTTTTTGTTATTACTTTTTTAATTTTTAACAAAATAATAAAAAATAATAATTTGATTCCCCATTCTTTACCATTTCGTTTTTTTGATATTTTGTACTTTTCATTGTTGTGTATTTCACTATGGTTTCGAAACTTGGGTGGTTCCCTAAAAGAATCGCTAACATGAGCCTTGGAGTAGCTAATTGACGATGAACGAATTCAACGAATTCAGAAAAAGATAACCGCGTCATATCCTTATGGTGTAAGTCATAAGGATATTGCCGTGCCTTATACCTTATTCTAAAAACACGAAATACCACAAGAAAAATACTGATGAAATTTGCCAATTAAAAGGCGAATGAAACTCAAATTGAGCTAATTCAAATATGAAAACAAAATGTTGTGCTCTAGCGCGAAAGCTTTCATTTCTCGTTCACGATGTACACATTTTCATCTTCATAATATTTCAAAAAACATTTTCAAAATTCTGACGACGAGGAAGTGGGGAGAGGAAGGCAAATTTATGATAAAACATAACAAAAATTAATAAAAGGCAAATTTGTATTATTAAAAATGTGTGGTGTGTTGTAGCTTGAATACATTTTGAATTCACGAGGATCTAAAATTGAATATATCTAGAATAATTTGGGGTGGCAAAAGCAAGATGTATTCAAACAGGATTCAATTTGGGATTCAATTGAATAATTTATGAAAAATGGATTCAATTGGATACAAATTCCATTCAGCATGGATGCGTGGATGTGGATGATATGCAGATCTACATATATAGGATTCATATTACAGCACTAGTTCGGGCTATACATATGTAATACACTTTGATAATTGTACATTTAATTTAAAAATTTTATAAAAATATGCTTTACTCAAATATACGGGGGAACGACATTTGCGGAAGCCGGCAAAATCGACTTTTGGAAGTTTTTTTTATTTTAGTGAGTTAAACAATCGCAGAGTTTCATTCTGCGTCGAATCACACATGTTAAACTTTACTTTTTTCTGAAAAATGATATTATTGAGAGAGAAAAAAATAATTGAAAATTTTTCCTTAAATGTGAAATATGTATTGTTTTTCATAATAAAATTTTCTGAAAAAGGATAGAAAAAAGTTTAATATACCATTCCACGCGGAATAAAATTCTGCGTCAATTAGAATGTTTAACCTCCTAAAATATTTTTATGTGCGATCAAAAAATTGGTTAAACTTTAAAATCCTCAAATGTCGGTTTCCGCAAATGTCGGTGCGCCCGTATTCGTATAACTTCGTATAATGTATGCTATACGAAGTTATTACGCTAGCGACGTTCGAGCCCTTTGGACGTTCGTTTTACATTTGGGAATAAGATATTAAATGAAGATGAAAAATTATGANATATATATATATATATATATAGGAGAGATAGAAATATTTTAAATAATTTAAAATTATTTAAAATTATGAAAAAAAGAAGATATATAATATATAGTGTGTCCCAAAAAAATCCGAACATGTGTTTAAGCAATATTTTGTTAATAAATGAAAATTGCATAAATTAAACAATGAATAACAATAACAAAACCCTTCAGCGATAATACGGGACTTGAAATTTTCGGCGATGGGCCGCAGCTATTCTAGGACATTCAAGCCCACTACCGACGCAGCAATTTTTTAACGCCCCCAAACTTTTGTGGAGCTTAGCACAGACCTTGGCCTCCAAAACTGACGATATGTTCCATTATGTCGATTGTGGTCCGGTGAGTAGGGCGGCCATACCGCAAAAGCAGTAAACTCTGGAAAATGGGGAAATGGGGTCATGCGCCGCTTTTACCTTGTTAGGCGACGCAGAGTCTTCGACGTCGATCGCACATTTTTCTAGCCCGTGCAACATAATTTTTTTCCTTTTCTTTTAACATAAAAAAAGTATATTAACGTTGTTGCCCAAAAATTCACATGGATATAGCATTTTGAATGGAGAATCGATCACAATGACAGAAAATACGATACTTAAAAAACTTTCATGTTATGTTAGGGTAACTTAAACTTTGTCCGGTTTTTTTTTCATTTATCAATTAACAAAGCTCGTCCATCAAAACTTGATGACATCCACGCAAGTCTTTGAGCAAAAGTGAGAAAAGAGGAAGAAAAATTTCGCAAACTTGCCTTTTTTTTTCGCTTGGCACAAAGAGCACACATGCATGTATTAATGTCAATATATGTATAATGCCAAAATGCCAAACATATAATGCCAATTCGTCGAGGAGGAAAAAAAGTGTGACAAACAATCATTTTCCGCGAAAATGTGATGGAATTCGACCGCCTTTTCCGACACCAAAAAGTGCGCTTTTTTTATTCGAATGAAAAAAATTGGGACTTTAGTCGAATTTTTTAATGCTTAATGCCAGAAGCAGTGTTTCCAAATTAGCGAAGTCTTCACTTCACTTACCATTTTATTGTGAAGTTTTTTTCGACTTTCCCGCGATTTTCTGTATTTCTGGAGTATCCCATCAACGAGGGCAATGGATATGTCATCGGAAGCCCATTAAAAATTATGTTGATCTGTGTAAGAAAAGATGCCCAAAGCATAAATATCGCAGTGATGTCCGCGATAGAAAAAAGCGCGGGAAAGTCGAAATTTAACTTTAGCAAAAATTTGAAAACACTGTACGGGTCATTTTTAAAGTAAAGTGAAGCGGTTAATTCCACTTTTTTTCGATAAAGTGTAGTCTACTTCACTTTCTATGTAAAATTAATTTTTATTGAGACACCGGCTAGACGAAATCGGAGAGGAGGAGAGAGTGAATGTACAGGCTGGAGTGAGATTAATTAACAGAAAGTTTAACTTGCACGGTACTTCTAGTTCATTGTGTGAAAAGATCAGCGGAAATACTCCTTCAGCAATGTTATGAAAAGCTACGCCACTATAAAAGGAGATCTCACTCCGTGCATTTGTATCAGTTTAGCTCCAGTATGGGTATAAGTAGAGGATAAGAAATGGCCGTAGGACATCTTCGGAGTCGCACATACTGTAACATATACATGAAAGAAGAATAAAGGATTAATGAAAGACCATTGAAAAACCAACAAACACAGTACAAAGGATTGGTAATGAGGCGCCACTGTAGTTGTTTCCGGTTTTGTTTTTGTAATAACTTTTTTATTTTGTTATTAATTTGTAAAATTCTTTTTTTATTCCATTTATAACTCTTTTTAGCATTTGTTTGTTATTAATAGTTAACAGCGATGACCAAAGATGAAAAATGTTTGAAAAAAATATGAAATATGTTTAGGCATTGGAACATTTTGTGGATGTTTTGGGCATTTATCTTACAATTAGCTGAGGAGTCAAACACTAAAAATTTAAAAAATCTGTTAAGACAAAAACAAGGCTAAAAACGTACAAACAAAAACAAATTTTTTTGCTTTTCTATGCAAAAAACCTAAAGCCAAGCTCAAGTTTTGAGCGCTGATTCCAAATTTCTTAATAGATTTTTTCAGAAATTTTTTATATTGACTCAAATCTACGGAGAGAGATCTCCTCTTATAGTCCCGTAGCTCTTCCTAGCATTGTGGGAAGAGTTATCTCAACTGATCTTTTCTTGCCCAAAAAAATTACAAGTCTAACTACAAGTTAAACTGTAAGGGCTAACTGTAAGTCCAACTGTACGTTCATAATAGCGTATCACTACAATATATGTATATGCCGTTTTTCATCATCTTTTGTTCTTGTTACCTGTTATCGGTACACACCCGACAAAATGGCAAAGAATAAAGAATCGAATAAAAAACGAATTTTGCAATTTTGTTAAAAAATAAAAACGTTTTTACAAAAACAAAACCGGAAACGAAGAGATTGGAGCACCCCGCCAGAGCAGCGCTCCTCTCCACACATGAAAGCTGGCAACAAATGTGAAAAAGAAGATAAAAGTAAATTAAACATACCCACCAGAGGTGGTAAAATTTGCGATTTTCGATTTGCGGTTTTACGGCTTTTTTGGGCAAACATTTGCGATTTGCGAAAAATCGGCTATTTTTCACAAATTTTTTACAAATTTTGAAAAATTAAAACCAGTTATTTTTTCAAATCCGCGATGTAGACTTTGGTATAACATTATTATTGATCCTATTGCGGAGATATTAGTAAAAGAATTTCCAATAAAAAATTTTTACAAAAAAAAATTTTTAATAAAAAAATTTTTTATGAAAAATTTGCGATTTGCGATTTGCAAAAATAAAAATTCACTTGCGATTTACGATTTGCGGTTTTCGCAAATGAAATTTATTTGCGGCCCAGCTCTGATACTCATCCATATTTTTTCGCAAAATTCTTTAAGGGCGTGTAATTAATACAAAAAATTGGCTTGTAGGGTAGGGTAGGTAGATTTAGTCATGATTGAATGTGTGCGGGTAGGAAATTTTTCATTAAAATTACACGTCCAACTAAGTTCAGCGGAAAGCGATTAATTTTTTCATTCGTGCAAAAATAAACAAAAATTATTTTCGGAAATATTCACTTTCGTAACATTTTTTTGTATTTATTAAAAACATCAAAAACATCGAACATTCCAAATAACTGTACAAATACATAAGGCTTTGAAAGAGACATCCCGTAGGTTTAGACCTTTTTTTGGGCTAGTACCCAAAAAGTTTTCAATTTTTAGATAGAAAAGGGTTGAAAAAAACTATGATTTGAAAAGCCTATGATGATCGTAAGTATGAGCTCGAGATTTGAGTGCTCAACTCTCAAAACTGAATGCTACTGTACTGGAAGCAGTGCTACGGTACTGGAAGCAGTGCGACGGTACTGGCAGCAGTGCTACTGTACTGGCTCGGTCAAGAGGCAAGCTTAGGCTTTTCTTGAGATGGAACTTGGATCGTAGGTTCAGACCGATTTCGGTTTTATGTAGGAAAGAGATATATTATGGATCACACTGTGCCAATAATATTTTAGGGATTAAAATGTGATTTGATTTACAGTAGTATCGTTTCCACAAAAAGGACTGATCACGGGGGATGAGTAACTCTGTTCAGGAGTGAGACACTGTTGGATCCAGAGGAATACCTGGCTGATTTGGTCCTGGCTGACTTGGTCCAAATGCCACTTCTAAGCGATTTGAGCATGGGGAGAGTTCGGATTTGCAATTGCAAATTGGCTCGTTCCCGGTTCAAATATTGGCTTAATGCGTTTTGAGCCGATAATTTTAAATATGAAATTAACAACATTATAAACTAAACTGTTTTTGATCGTAATACAGACAAACAATCAATCGCTGGTAAACATATTTTAAAACGAACTTTTAATGCGAATAATTTGCTTACAAAATACGGAGAAATAATTGGCAAATTGAATTATTTTTGTTATTTTTTTGTTGTTGCAGAAGCAGCAAAAAAAGGATATCGGCCCAAAACCAATTCACCAATACACAAAACACAAAAACGCACACACAAATACTCACTAATTTAATTGAAATTAAGAAAAGCAAATTCAATTTAAAATTCATTAGAATTAGTGCTGAGAAAGTGGGGTTTTACAGCGACGTTCGCTCGTCGTCGCTGTGAGACAAATTTCACAAAAAATGGGAACAAAAAATGTTTTTTTTAGAAAACTGTCAATGAAAACTTCTCAAAAATAGTGCTGAAAATTGAAATTTCATTCACTCCCTTTTCGATTTTCAGTTCGTGTTTGCGATGTTTGCAGCAGTAATATGTCAAAAATTTGCTAAGTGTGCTCGGAGCGCAATTGCCCAACAACAAAAAAGTTTATTTTTCAATGTTTTTCGAGAGAGAAAACGCTTTTTTGTATGGCCGTTTCTCTCTCTCTCTTTCTATCTCTCTTTCTCTCCCTCTCTCACTCGTTCTCTCGCTCTCCTCTCTCTCTCTCTCTCTCTCTCTCTATCTCTCTCTCTCTCATTCTCTCCCTCTCTCTCCCTCTCTTCCTCTTTCTTTCTCTCTCTCTTTCTCTCTCTTTCTCTCCCTCTTTCTCGCTCTTTCTCTTTTTCTCTCTTTCTTTCTGTCTCGCACATTCCCTCGCTTTCTCTACTTGCATCTCTCTTTTTCTTCTCTTTATCTTTATCTCTCCCTCTCTCGCTCGCTCACTATCTTTCCAAAAAATATCCTTATTAGAATTAAAAAGGCTCTGCCATTCAATGCAAACAAAAAAAACAATAATTATAAATTTGCGCAGACATAAACATGACTTTTGATTAGCTTCTTTTCCATAAACAAATCTAATGCACTCTGCAAAAAAAATTATCCAACATTCGCGTCAATTTTGGGCGCGCAAATTCGAAATTATTTCATTATTATTTGAAAGTCTTCGCCAAGTTGAAATGAAATGATTTCACTTTTTTGCCACTTCAATTTGAACTATAAAATGAAAAATTTACTTTTCTTATGAGAAATTTCACAGAAGTTTATGGAAACTGAAATTCAGAGAAAAATAAATTTAATTAAAAAAAATTTTTTGTTACTTTTTTTCTATTTTTAATTTTCTCTCACATTTTTCACTCAGCAACAATTTTGAAGAAGAAAAAATGTAATTTAAAACAATTTTTACTTCTGGTTGGAGAAATTAATTAAATAATTTTTATTAGAAAAAAATTAATATTCATAAAACTCCTCGCTTTCGAGAAAAATTGACGAAAATAACAGAAAAAAAAATAAAAAAGAAATATAATCTTTTATTACCTCATACATTTCCGGCAATTTTTTACAAATTTTTTAGTTTTTGGATTGGAAGAAAAAGATGGAAAGAGAGAA
>SAUE01000138.1:53508-66703 GCA_009724625.1 Deladenus siricidicola | reverse complement strand
CTTGAATTCTGCGATAGGTTTGAGCGCATGGCAGAGAAACGAGACACTTAATGATCTCTAACTTTTACTCTCGTGCTCACATTTAAACTCTCATTAGTACTTTACCATCAAAGTACTTTACCAAAAAAAAAAGAATTTTCAGGATTTCTTAGTTGGATGTTAAACTAACGTTTGACAAATCTGATACATCGACTTTTTCTGGTTGTATCAGCCGGAAGTCCATTTAGACCATTTTTAGAAAAAATGTCTTATAATAACGATCAGATATCAAAATAACAAGAACAATTTTAAAATATATTTTTTTATTGATGTTTTGAATAAATGATTGTAATTTGTTGCTTTAAAATTGCCACATTTTACGTCATTCAAAAATTATGGGAAATTGAAAGCCCTACTCGGACTAAATATTCTTAACTTCTCACAATTAAAATTATGTTTTTGTAATGGAATTTTTTGTCTCATGAATTTCGGTTTGCGCCATTTACAAAACAAATTAAATTTTTCGATCACATTTCAATAACACTTTTTTATTTGGGGTTTTTGCCGGAAACTTGCCAGAAAATTAAATAAACTTCCGAAAGAGCAAAAATTGCATCGAATGTACCATTGTTTTCAAACTGGGTTACGACTATCAAAAAATTGGATCAATGAGGGTTCCCCTGCGGTCAGGGATGAAAACCCGTTTCAGGTTCCAAGAACCAGAGGCCCCAGATTCGAAGAAACAGAGGAAACCCCACATGAAAATCAGCAAAATGCATTGAAAGCTTGGCTAGGCCATTTATTTGGTTAGAACATTTTAATTTGGACCATGTCAAAAGTGGAACAACAACATTTATTTTACTTCAAACAAAAATAACAACATTTATTTATAACCTTAACTATCATTCCTCAACAATTTCTGAGCCATTCTGGGACTCCTCAATCTCGCCGTTTTCCTCCACCTTCTCAACGCTTCCTCCGACCTCATTCGCCAGCTCCAATTTCGGCTGTTTAGCGCGCTCGCCGGCCGCCTTTTGCTGGCGCGTCGTTTTTGCGAAGCGTCGAAGTTTTTCGGAATTGGCGCCCAACAACTCGAGAATGTGAATTTTATCCTCGCGATTGATGAATGCGCTCACTGTCTTCGCGCCCATCCACGCGCAAATGTCTTTTTGTAGGGCGCCTACAAAAGTACTCAAAAAATCTCGATTGTTTTCGTTCTACATTTTTTTTCGAAATTTTCATCCTCGAACTCAAATTTTGCTAACATTAAGACAAAGTTTCACTGAAATTCGTTACCTTTGGAAAGCTTCAACACAACGCTTCCGCTATCGAGGCCATTGAAGAGCTCTCGGCTCTCCAACTTCTCCCACGCCAAATATTGATCATCGTCGGAACCGAGCAGAATCGCAACGAAATCAGCCTCCGGTATGGTCAATACCCTCTTCGTAATATGCGGTGCTAATATGCGCAAACCGTCTTGACACAGACGGAATCCGCACGGACTCACCTTCTCCACCCTCCGGAGAAGCTGAACGCCGGCGTTGACGATCTTCAGCCTATTGGCGTTGTATTTGAGGAAGGCGCGCAGCCGATCGTTGACGAAGTAGATGGCGTTCTTCTTTTCCGCGCCCATTTTTCGCACCAGCAAATTCTCGTAGGTGAATTTGGAGGCGTCCACGCCGTAATGTTCCGTCAGTTCGGCGCTAAGCGCACGCCCCTCCTCCTCACCCAAAAATATGAATGGATCTTCACGCGGTGCCGGAGTCCGACGATTTCTGCGACCGGTGTTTTGATTTCTGCAAATAATAAGAAGAAGTTAATGGAAATTTTGGGATGGCCTGCGGGCGAAAAAGACCGCGACAAAAAAGCCGCCCGAATTTTGAACAGTCGGCAAAAAGAAAAAGTCATGCAAAATTACTACATGCAAAGTTACAAAATTACTATTTCCAAAATATTAAAAATACATTCCCAACTTTTAGAAGTGTCTGAGATCCAACAAATTCTATTAAAAACGGCGTCTTTACAAATTTAATAACTCTTAAGGATTCAAAAACAATAAACAAACTTGGAATTCGTGTGACAATTCTTCGCTGTCAACTCACGCCCGTCCTCGTCGACGAAAGAGGTAGGCGCGGTTTTGCGGAAGACCGCGACGAAAAAGCCGCCCGAATTTTGAGCGTGCGGCAAAATGCGAAAAGCGCGCTCCAAATGCATCCATTCCGCCTCTGTGGCATCGACCGGCGGAAACATTGACGGAACGAAGTGGCGGAATCCTTTGGCACGCTATCCATGTCCTTCATTTCTTCCAATTTTCTATTGAATACCTAAAATGTACAAAAACAAGTAAGAAAATCAGAAATACAAATATAAATTGAAAAAAAGAATTTTTCTGTAGATATTTTATGTTTTTTACCTTCCACGTCGAAATTCCGGTTAAACGTTTTAGCCCAGGCAATTTGTCGGATACGTCGACTAGCTCCAAACAGTTCTTAAACACTCTCAGCATATGTGAGACGACGGCCTCGTCCTCGATGGGATTCAACGAGCACGTCGAGTAGACCATAAGTCCTCCAACCTTGAATAATTTTATTTGTTATATTTCAGAAAAAATAAAATAAAAATTGATACTTTCAAAAGTCGAATGCACCGACGAGCGATGTTTTGCTGAAGCTTGTGAAGATGCAAACTTTTCTGCGGATCCCAATTCGTCCACAGCTCGGGATTTTTGCGAAACGTTCCATCGCTACTAAAACAAACAGAAAGATTTCGGCTAAGCATGAAAATGTTAGAAATTTATTTTAAACAATTGTCAAAAAAAATTTACAAAAAAAGAAAAAAATCTTTATAAGATATTGAAAATAAGATAACTTATAGCTAAATCAGCCGAACAAAGCAATAATTTACCTGCAAATGACATCACACAAAATCCGATCGTACAAAAGCGGCTTCCCCTCCGCGTCGAGAACGGCGGGCATTTGCGAGGCGTCCTCGTTGATCACCACGCAATTTCCGGTGGGCAAACGCTTCAACGTCTGATGCACCAACAAATAGCAGCGATCATACTCAATGTCGTTGGCTACCAATAAGCCCTCTATAATTTTAAAAATAAACCTAAAAAGTGAAACAAAAAAAACTAAATATTCACTTTCAGTTAAAACATAATCAAGACTTTCAAAAAATGAGTTTTTAAATTTTCAAAAATTTCAATGTAATAACTGAGAAATTCAATACAAATCCACTAAAACAAAAAATTCCAAATATAGTTAAGTAGCGAAAATGCGTAAAAGAAAATTGTCATATTTTTCAGTTAAAAACGCATAATTTTAAGCTAACAAACACACACCTGGATGGGGATCATTTTCGTGCATTAACTCAATAATCTGCATAGTTTTACTGCCCGGAGAAGCGCACGCGTCCAATACAACGTGGTGTGACTGAATGTCCAGCAAAAGTGGCGGAACCATGCTAACAGCTTCCTGTCGACTGATATTTCCCTAAATTAAAAAATATCATAAAAATATGCATATTAAATTAAAGAACGAGTCGGAGAAATTAATGAAAATTTTTGAGTAAATTAAAAGCCAAACTAAAAAGTTAAAAAATGTGTTCGAAACAAAAGAGTTCAATTTACGTCTTAAACTTCGTAAAATTAAAAAAAAATTAGTAAAATTCAAAGCATATGTAAAAACAAAACTTGTTGGCTAGACCAATTAAAAAATTTAGATCCCTAGTAATGATTACTTCCTATCCTAAGAATTCAATTTCACTGTTTTGGAGTTAAATTTCCGTTTTGAACTTCCCACATTTCACTTACAATGGTCGTCTCGTTGACGAGAAATTCGTGAAGATCGCGAAGTACGGGATGAGAGCGAACGGCGGCTCGCGGCATATTCGTCTGAAAAGCGTACGGTACGAAGGGAAGCGGTTGTGGGACATGAACGCCCTCCGCCTCGCCGGACGCTTCAATCCGCGCAATTTCGGTAAAGAATTTCTCCTTCATATAGTTCAATACTTGATCACGTTCACTGAAATTTGAAAAACGTACTGTTTTCTATCGTAAATAAATTTTTGACTCCTCCTGCCAGTTGACTCCTCGGCTTTCTGTGCGCCTTATTTCTCAAATTTTTCGAAGAAGCTTAGTTGAATGGGAAATTTAGTTGAAAGGGGTATAAGAAATATGTTTTGAATACGAATTATTACAATCAGTGGCGTTCAACAACACTCAACTGGTAGAAATCTTGGGCATCTTGTGTATCAAAATGCAATATATCTAAAATTAACATACGGTAAACTGCGCTGAATGCGAAACGAAGACGGTAAAGGAACCGAGAGAATTTCTTGAAACTTCTCCCATTCGCTCTCCGGAATTATGTTTTGAGCCTTGTAGAACTTGAACAACAAATCATTCGACATGACATGTTTGTGGAGAACGTAATTGCCCGGCTTACCCACCAAATTTTTGTCACGACCCTAAGAAAATAATTTTTAGTCAAAATTCTCTCATCATCAATATTCTTCGTGTAATTACATCAAATTGCTCAAATCATCTTTCAAAAAACAAAAAATATTGAAAATCAAATATAAAAATTTCAAATGTTTTATACGATTAAAAAACCTGATCTCTTGACCGCTTATTTCTGCCTCCTCGCGTTCTCGGATGACCTTTTGTCACAGGCGCAGAATCAGCCGCTTTCCCGTCCTCATTCCCGTTGGAATTGCTGGTAAGAGCGACTTCCTGTTTCACTGCTTCATCAACATCCATCTCGAATTTATTTCAAATTTGCCATATTTTCGACGTGTGTAATTATGAGAGAAAATTATGCGATTAAATTAATTAGTCACTAAGTTGCAAAACCACTGTTAATTATAATGTAATTTTTATTTAACTTGCTACAGAACACAAATATGGATAGTTGAATATATAACCAAAAAAGGGGAAATGTCCACATTCCTTGAGAAATAAAGATCTTTTTTCACTTTAAATGAATTGCTTTAAAAAAGCAATTGTCTCTCACTCGTCAAAAACAGAACGACCAACGAAATGAGCGCTTCCCAAATTAAGTTTTTTTTCAATAATTTTTAATCAAAATTTCAATATTAATCTAAAAATATCCAATCTGCATGTATTCATTTTTAATGTTTTTCTCCAAAAATAGCCCCTCATTCGACAGTTCTGCTTCGTTAATTAACCAACACGTCTTCACATTCAAGTTAACACAATTCGTCATTTCTCCATCCAAAAACATCACCGCTATCCAAAACAAACACAACTCTCCGACCAAACGCACGCCACACTCCCAAGCATCCAGTCGAGAATACGCGCACCAAATTCCATCGGATTTGGAAGTTTATTTCACTCAGCGGCGTGTTCCCTCCTCGTTCCACCATGATTCCGTCGCAATTTTCGTTCAGTCTTACTTAGTCTTTTTTATTTAGTCGCTGTTTGGTTAGGACACAAACGGACAGGGTCAGAAGACGTCCTGGGAGAAGAACGTGTCCGCCTGAGAGGCCTGCGAGTTGTAACTTTCCGAAATGCGAGACTTCAGTTGATTTGCCTGACGTTTTCCGCCCTCAAATGCTCTGCGTTTCTTTTGATTTTGCTGCGACAATTCGCTTTCTGGTGGGGGCGGTGGCCAAATGTTCGGAGCGCCTTGACTTTGCCCTGAAAATAAAAAAAAATAAAAATTAACAACACCTGTATTTCATGTTTTCCTAAGCAAATTTAAAAACGTTTCATTATAATTACATCAATATCTTAGTTAAAAAAACCATATTTACAAATTTCAAAAAATTTGAAAACCAAACACATACCATAAAAGCTGCTTTGAGACAAGGACTGCGAGGCGGGGTAACTGCCCGGATGAACGGTCGGCAGTGGCGCGGGCGCAAAACTACTGAACATATGAAGCGGTATTGGCAAATTCGATTTGCTGGACGAGTTCGGATAGATTACACCCTGTGGATCCTGCAAATGACGAATACCGCCATGTTGTGCCTGGCCATTACGCTCTCGGCTTCCGCCACCTTCAGCATTTCCACCACCATTATTCGTCGAAACTGTCTCCTTCATAGAATGCATAGCTCGACTCATAAACTTTGAACCCTAAAAAATACCATTGCAAATTTCATTTACCGTAACACTTTTTCAATGTTCGAACATAATAATTCCACCAAACACCATTGAATGTTCACTCAATCAAAAATAATCAAATCAATAAAAAACTCGGGTTTTTTCAATGTAAAGTTTAAAAAAGTGCTTGAAAAACTTACTGTAGTCAATTCCGTAGTAAGCGGTTTTGGAGCGGTAAAATTAATAGGCGATGGCTTCAAATTATTTAATGGTCCTTCCACAAGACAATTCTTTTCCTTAAACATCACTAGCAAATGGTGCCAAAGTAGTTGACGACTCAACACTTTCGCATTACCGACAATTAGCAATCCATATTTGGCTCGAGTCAATGCAACATTCAAGCGACGGGGATCGTTGAGAAATCCGATCGTTCCCGACTCATTTGAGCGCACACACGTCACAATAATTATATCCTTCTCACGACCCTGAAAAAACAAAAATTTCAAATTACTTGCGGAGTTAAAAATAATAAAAACGTTTCACATTCAAATCGGAGTCTGAAAAGGAAAACTGACCTGGAAAGCGTCTACATTCGCCACTTCAATATCCAAATACAAATTGGAATGCAGAGAGCCCTGTGACTGCATAAACTGAACAATGTAAGATCTCTGGCCTTCGTAGGGTGTGATGATTCCCAACTGTTCAGGCCGAAAGCCGGCCTGCAAGAAGCGAGTAGCCAATTTCTCCACGTTCACCGCCTCGGAACGATTTAGGTAAGAAGTACCAGAAGGACTCAACTCTTCCTGACCGTTGCAATTCCAAAACATCATTGGTTTGTCGGCAACCGGAAAGTGCCAATCAACATTAGCAAGTTTTCGCTCAGCTGAAGTAAATGATACAATTTATAGACACATATATTAAAAAATATTTAAAGTTGCTAGAAAAGCATTATAAATTCTGAACAAAGACTGATAAATTATTTTTTAAATACCTAAAATATTCAAAGTAAAGAAATATACCCTCAGTTACACCATTTTGTAGACTTCCTTCGTAGAACACGTTGCTAGGAAAAGCGGAAAGAGCTGGATGCATACGGTATTGCACTTGAAGACGCAGCGGGCGATTTCCCAATAATACCAAACGTTCAAACAGAGACTGAGAGAGACCAGATGTGGCTGCTTTCTTGCACATCACCACCGGTCCTAATTGACAATGATCGCCGACGAGAATTAGCTGGCGCACACCCTTTACCACAGCTACCATCACCTCGGGCTCTGTTGCCTGCGTGCTCTCGTCGATCAATACACACCTATTTTTATGAATCAAATAAGATTAAGCTCAAAAAATAAATTTTAGAAAAGAAATAAAATTTTAACGATAAAATGAAATTTTTCAAATCGTCCTACTTCTCCTACAAGAATTTTAGAATAACAAAGCAAAAACCATAAAGTTGTAAACAAACTTAAAAAGCAAAATAAAATTTAAATGTTTGCATAAATCCATTGAACAAACCGAAATTCTCTTTGAGTAAGACGCTTATCGGCAGAAGTGATGCATGTGCAACAAATCACATCGGCCTTTGACAACAATTCCTGCTCCTTCGCGTTACGCAATGAAATAAAGCGCTTTTCGTCGGCCGTTGACAGCTCGCCCACCTCTTCCTTCAGCAACATCAATTTGTGGAGCTCGCCTGATTGGAGCGCCTTGAGCTGATTATGGAGCGAAAGAAATGCCACCGAACTGTCCACAGTCTCACGACCTTTCGCACAAAAACGCAAAACCTTCAGTCCACTTCTATGGAGTTTTTCAGACAGCTGATCCACAGCAATATTTGAAGGCGCACAAACGAGCACCTGGCCACCAGTCTGTTTGACAAGATGGTAAACGAGTGTCGCAGATGTTACCGTTTTACCCGTTCCCGGAGGACCCTAAGTTGTTTACAGTAATAAAATAGGCACTGAATAAAGCAAATATCCTTATATAACAGTGCAAAAAGTACCAACCTGAATCAAAGACAATGGTCGTTGAAGAACAGCTTTTACAGCGGATATTTGCGAATGATTCAATTCAGGTAAGCCGGGAGCGCTGTATTTTTTCGGAAGTGCCATTTTAAACAAAATGTCGTCTATTTCGTGACCCATAAGCTTGTGGTAAATGTATTGCGACACGCAGCGCTCACGAGACTCCAAACGACATAGAGCTTGGAACATTCTAAACATTTTTATTTATTTATTTATTCTTTTAAAAAATAAATAATTCTTTTTAAGCCAAATTCCGTACCTTCAACCAGAAATGTAAATATTGAATTAACTATACCTGTCAAAAGAAGTCGAGTTCCAAACAAATTCGCAAATATAATTGGTGCGTTTGTCTGTCGGAATTTTATTACTGCTTGCAAACATTTCTAGCACAAATTCGTCACTGTGATCTACAAAATGTCAAGTAATCAAAACATGTAATAACTCAAAAAATATTCTGTTGACGACAAAAATGTAACTAATATAAAAAATAAATAACCCACTATCTGGAACTTTAATAATACGGCCCTCACAAGACCATTCACTACCGTCGACGGTTTGATGATGTTTTAGTCGTAAATCGTCGCCAATCATTAACTTCCAATCTAAAAATTCATTAAAAAATAAATCCTAATTCAACAATTTTTAAAACAAAATACTTACTTCCATCCCGAAACTCGGGTAATTGGAAAGTGGCGTTGACTTTCTTGTTCAAACCAATATCCCAAGACACTTGACTAACAGGGCAGTTTAACGCTTCCTTTGCCTTTTTGTCATAATCGGCTTCCAACGAAACCAGCGGATTAAAAATACGTCTACAATAAATCAAAAATTACACACCAATATTATTTTCGAAAAATTTTCCCCAAAACAAAATAAATCAAGAACAAAAAATGTGATAAAAATTACCTATAATGTGAAGCATCCTCATATTTCAAACAAACATGTTCCGGCTCATTGTCAATTCCAGGCCGGTCAAGATCTTCCAAGGTCGCGTCAGGACAGTCCTAAAAGTACATACATACATACATATTTTCTACTATAATATATTCATACATGCAATTTAAAACACAATTTAAGTTATTATTTGAAAATAAGTTTATATTTACAAAAAATAATGCCGAAATGTTTTCCATTCTTTTTTAACAAACACAAAACATTGTGTAAATATAAATAAGTTGTATACCTTCCAAAACTCCTCTAGACGATTGATTTGCGCGGCAGTCACCTGTCGAGCACGCAACTGCTCGTGCTCTGCCGGCACCTTTACCAGCCACGACAACAGTTGCCGATCGTGAATCAATGGCTTCCAATCGTCCGCATGCCAATTCACGTTCTTTATGGCAGTCTGAGTAGCGCATGGCTGACGACACAAAATCACCACTACGGAGTCAGCTTTCGCTGGAATGTAGCCGAGCATAAAGACATTTCTAAAAAATAATAATTCTCTAGAAAATTCCAATATCTGAAAACAAAAGTATCTATTTTTTAATATATCTCATTTTTAGCAATAAATTTAAATTATTGATTTAAAAAATACATTTTACATATAAAATCCTTCCAGATATTTTCTATTCATAATCTATAGATATATCTATAAAAATTACTTGGATGCACAATGGTAACACTCTAGCTGAGTCTCGCCTAATGGCCCTTCTCGATGAAGAGAGACTTCCTTGTGTTGAGCACGAACCATGTGATTTACAATGTGACTGCCCGCAGTACTTCCCTTGCCGTTGCAAAACCACTTGTTACAAATCGTGCAGAACGCCACCGACGCTGGATCACGAATTCCGCAATATCTAAAAAGAATCAATGATTATTTTAAACTCAAAAGTAAAAGATTTTGATGATCGAATATCGAAATAAAATCGTTGGCATTTATCGGAAAACGAGCAACAAATTATATGTTCAATACACCAAATATTTCTTCCTTTTTTCAACAGCAACATTTATCCATAAAGTGGAAGCAAAAAATGTATATTTTTTAAACCTCAAAATATCAGCTTACAAGCACCGGGAATACATATAATTATGTTTTTGTAACATACTCGACGTTCCTTATGCACAATAAATTCTAATATTTTTGAAAATTTCCCAAAACAGATTTTAAAAGCTACAATGGCGGTCTCGCCAAAGATCTCTAATTTTTAATTAAAATATTACCTGCAAGCGTGCTCGGGTAAATTTTCAACAAATTCATCTTCATCGTGAAAATTTAAATCATGATGCATTGCGCTCAAACCATCGCCTATAAAAGCATCTATATAATTATGTTTGCAAAAAAAGGATTATTCACTTCTGAAATTATTCATCTATAATTAATTATTTTAATGCTCTATTCATTAACTTTGTCGATGAACAATTTCAACAGTCCATCAAAAAAACTCCAAAATGGTCCAAAATTCTATTAAAAATGTAATTTATTACCCTGCGACGCTTGACTAGGCATTGTAAAATTCTGCGCGAATTCAAAGTTGGACTCTTGAGTGGCGGCGCCATTTAGCATGAGGTCGTCATCGTCGTCGTCGACAAAGTCAAGGTTGAAACCAGTCGGAAAATTTTCCAACGTATCCGTCATCTCCTCTCCAAGAAGTAATAAAAACACTTAATCAATAGAATATCAAACTAAAAAAGAATAAAAATACAACAATGAAATGTCTTCAAATACCAAATACACAACCAAAATAAGTAAATCGTCGTTGCTTAACGTTTATTTTCTTTAGAAATCTCCAGAAATGATAAATTTATTCGCTTAATTTCGCATCAAATGTTTTTACAACTATACAAAATTATACATTTTTTACATCCGCCGCGCAGAAAATACAGAAATGAAAGAAAAAGAGATTTGCATATTTATGTATATGAAAATATTTACCCCATTCTCCAATAAATAATTGTAATAATACACAATTTATTACTACATTTTCTAGCATTCCTTTCAAAGGTCTATTGAATAAAGACTATCAATTAAAAAGTAAAATTTGGTATTTCGATTCAAATCCCATTTTCGAAATGCCAAATATGTAATACAAATTCAATTTTTCCTCTCCTCTGAAACTTCTTTCCCATTCGACGATAAATCTTATGTTCAATTCTATTGAAGTATTCTGTTAGAATATAGCCGTAAATGATGCAAAAAATCCGTTTAAGCTTTGACTATTCTTAAGCGGTGGACGACGACTGAAGTAAATGTCTGATATCGTCGCCACGATCGGATTCTAAGTACTTCCTAAACAATAATAAAAATAAAATCATTTCAACTTCACAAAAAACATATTTATTTATTTCAAATAGTTAAAAACTTGCCTTCTACTGGCTTCAATCATCGCCCTTGCACTAACGACGAACCACGAATTCGAACTATTCAGAGTCACTTCGACGATCTTACACTCCGCATTCGTCGATTCCGCTATGACACTTGGCGTGTTCTGGGATGCTACTTCGATGGCCGCATGACCAACACTCAAATCATCGTCCGCCTCGGTCTCTGACTCGGTGGAATAATTGGCATTTAGCATATCTTCTGCTTCGTCCGAGCTATCAAACTGAAAATGCAAAATAATTTATGTGTTATATTTTCAGTAATTTTACATGCGACGTTATAGACTCTAGATTGATTTTTCAACCAAATTCCATATTATAAAAAAATCGACCTAAAAGTCATGTCCGCTTTGGATATTTTATAAAAAAACAAACAAAGTAACATATCGCAATAAACCTTCAGTTCATGAACATTTTTTAACTACTAATGAAAAGAGCAAAACATTTCACAAGAACAACACTCCATGCCCATTTTGTTTGCCAATTTTTAAGAAATTTTCTACTTTCAGTCTCATACTTTAAATAACCAACCTCGTTGTTTATGGCCGCGTTTTGGTTATTTCCACCACCAGCACGTTCTAGCAGAAGGTCGACGGCACCCGAAACCGAGCCGGTCTCCCTTGCCGCGTTCGCAAGAACCTCACGATCGTAGTTTGGAAAAACCTCCGCGACACGTTCCACTATTGCATCCACCTATAAAAATAGAAGTTAGAATTGATTTGAAATTTTAAGTAACATATCACGTTCATTCCAAAAAGATACCTGCTCATTACTCAACGGCGGCTCATTCAACAAAATTTGCGTCCACCATCGGGCCAGCCGATTGTGACGCGGTGAGACGGCCTCGATCAAATACTGCATGGCGTTGTCCATATCTTCGCCCAAAAACTCGCCCCGCCTCAGCACGTTGTTGAGGTTCAACGAAAGTGGTTGACGACAAATCGCGCAACTCGAATCCTGTTCCAACCAGCGGCGCAAACACAACTCGTGGAACATGTGTCCACAGGGCAATTTCCGCGCACCTACAAAATTATATATTCAATACACAAAAAGACCATATTTTCATCATAATTCCCAATTGAGATCAAGTTTCTTTGTCACACAAGTTGAAAGTACCTTTCATAAGCTGCCAGCAAATTGTGCATGATGTATTCTTTAACAAGTCTTCGTCGCTAGCTTTTACATAACTAAAATTTTAACATTGAACAAATTTTTATATAAAAAAAATTATATTCGAAAGTTTCCACAGCTCGTGGTTCCTCTAAAACTTCCACGCTCTTTTTCGCATTTTTTTGCGATTTTGATAAATTTATCACCACAACATACAGTTCCCTGACATACACATTATTTTATAAACCAACCAAGCACTAATGTGACGAACAATTTCCTGATGCTGCCAATGTTTTTGAATTTTAGTCGATATCCTGGTGTAGTAATGTTTAGCCTGTACAATGAGAAACACGCAACAATACGTCACGGCAAGATGTGAGAAGAAAATCATGTGCAAGTAATTGGCAAACTCGATGCTGTCGTGAATCAGGTCGTATGTGAGGTCCACATAATACGACGAGCTTGCCGCCAAATGTCCACGTTGAGCATTCACGTCGACAATCGTGAATAATTTAAAGAGCAAATGAACGGATTGTACGAGCAGAAGACAACACTAAAACTGCAAGATTTAATTAAAAAATTGCAAAAAAATACGAGAATTTTTTCATATTTTTTCTAACAAAAAACGTCCTGAACATACGCTAAGTAGTTCTTCTCCTTTCGTATCTTGAAGAATAACGTCCACATACGCGTC
>SAUE01000138.1:27543-52788 GCA_009724625.1 Deladenus siricidicola | reverse complement strand
GTAAAAGCATTGAATAAAATGAAAGCGTTTAGGATAAAGGTAAGATTTTCTTAGAGGAATTCGGCTATTTAAAAATAAAAACTAGGCTGACCCCAATGGCTTTGTTAAAGTGCAGATTCATTTTCCATAGACAAAAAACGAATAAAAGACTAACTTTAAATAAAAAAATTTAAACTTTCTAAAGCAGAAAAATTATAAAAGTAAATTCTACATCTAAGAATTTTATAAAACCATTTGATGCACACAAAAAACTCACATCCGAAATTAAAAACAATATATAATTAAAATTTATATGGCTTCGAATGCTGACAACGAACGCGGCCATCACAATCGAAGAAATCAAAGTTAGACCGTTCGCGGCATACAAACGGCGCCTCACCGACTTATTTGAGACTAAGTCAAAAGGCTGAAAATTTTGGTATTAAAATTAGTTAGAAAAATTAGTACCATTCACTAAAAAATACATATATATATATAACTTTAATCTACAAACTTCACTTTAATACACAAAAAATCGGCCTACATTTGACATTCGCGTACTCGATAGTTCCAAAAGCAGCGAACACACCAACTGTAATGCCAGCCATGGCATCCAAATCAAAATGTCCTCGAATAAATTATGATGAGAAATAAAAACGAGAAATAGTATTTTTGTTTGAAAAAATCGTCGAAACGAATTTTTGAGCAAATTCTCTTCCTAAAAGTTATAGAATACGTCATCAAATATACACAGTTGACAAAGTTCTGAAATTTTACCTGAGAAGATAGCGCACTAAATAAGCCTTCGACAAGCAATTTACCGGTAAATGCGATTATAGCACAGCAAGTGTTCAACAAAATCTGCAATAATAAAATTTAAGACTTTTTAAACAACTTTCTGTACTAAAAATTTACGTAAAATAACAGCCGGTGTCTGAGAATAACAGAAAATATCTTTTCTGCCACATTATTGGCTCTCGCTGGTGGTGTTAATGGTAGAGTGCCATTAGTGTAGTTTATAACGTTCTAAAATGCATTTTTAATTTAAATATGAAGATTTTACATTAAGGCCAAAATGATAGTTTCACGATAAAATTCTGACAAGTTTATCACTTGATTTTCGTCTTTTAATAGTTTTTGATCACTACATATTACACCAACATACATACCTGTGCGCTATTATATGAAGATATAATCCTATAGTAATAATAGAATCCGCTAATAAATAGAAATGTGCTAAACGTCAAATACGTGTTCACTGATGGCAACGAAATAAAGGAACTGATTGTTAACGTGCGTCTATGTTGTGGCATATTATTATATACACTCGATGGTACAAGCAAAATAACTAAATTTTAATTGCAAATTTGCGCAAATCGATGAATGCCTAAAACGCGCAGAATTTCATAATAATAATACTTTCTTATTATGAAATTAAGTCGATTATTATTAAATGCATTTTGGAAAACTACCAGACAAAAATCAATATTTTTTCAACAAATTTCGAAGACTTCGCGAAAGTTCCTTCCCTGTAATAGTCTTTAAAAAACCAAATACCTACGAATTTTTGGACATTATAAAATTTTAGTCAACAACGCCCCTATTATACCAGTTTTTGCCCAGTTCTGTAAAATCGAAGATCTACATAACATACTGATCGGAGCCAATCAATTTTTGAGCTCCACGATCCACAAAACAATTCTGACCCTTTCAAAAAATAGTCAGGGAAAAATTCCGCGTGAGTTACTTGGAATTTCACGCAAAATGCTGCTGAACGACGTTTTTCTTTATTTCAAAAAAATCGTTGTAAAACAACGTCTATTCCACTTTATTAGCGAATTTTGAAATGGGATCACCAAATTTTACTTGCCGCCAATTTCATAGCCCTACATTTCGTCGAGTGAGTATTACTGAGTAATAGATTGAATTGTTTCCCGTACGATTGCTTTCCGTGCATTTAATAAGAAGAAAATATTGAAGAGTCCTCATGTTTTTTTGTTTGTTTTGAATGTTTGGCAAAACTAAATTTGGAAGCGACCTACTTGTTCCGAACGATACTGAACCTTGGGTGGGGGGCTTTTTGTTGTCGTTCGGGATTTTATCAAAGGATCCGGAGAGTGGAATCCAAAGAACGAACCAAAAATTGTGGAAAACGATGAAAATAGATTTTTAGTTTGGAATTGGAAAGTGGTGACATGTAAGATTGGCGAACAGTTTATTGACCTTAAAAATACAATTTTCATATGCTTTCGTGTTATTTTTGTAGCAATTTTCGACACTAGTCTCTCCACAGCTCCCTATAGGCGCTTGCTCCGTTTCTGGGTGTTTATTTTTAAGTAGAATTTTTAAAATATTTGCAGCAATTTCTCTCATTATGTCTTACAATCCAAACTTCGACTCGATCGGAAACGCATTCATCGAGCACTACTACTGCAAATTTGACGTCGGCGATGGAGCGGCTCGTGCGGCCGGTCTCGAAGCACTATATGATCCGGACGGCTCTTTTCTCACCTTCGAAGGAAATCAAGTTAAAGGAAAGCAAGCGATTTTGGAGAAATTCGGCGTAATTTTTTTTTAAATTTTATTTATGTTAGAAATAAAGTGATTTTAGAGCCTACCATTCAGCAGCATCCAGCACGCGATCACAAAAACCGATTGCCAGCCTTTAGCGGACGGATCAATTGTTGTTGTTGTAATTGGACAATTAAAGGTGATAGTCTAATATTTTTTGTCTTCAGATATTATAGCTTGTACGGCGTCTGATTTCTATAACTTCGGAGGGACTAAAATCCCTTTTTGCTATGAAAAAAATTAGGTATTTTTTTAAGAAAATCGAAGGTAAAAATGCATTTAAATTGGAAGTTGCCCCTCTCCCTCATTCGCAAAATTTAATGAAAATTTTTTGGTACCCCCCCCCCTATTCCGAGATACACCAATTGAAAATGAATCATTTCTTTAAACATCATAATAAGGCTAATTTTAACGTTAAATTAAATATCATGGAATATTTTCATATTCTAGTTAAAAACTTATTTTTATCGGACCCCAAAAAAATTTTTGAATTTGTTTTTAGGTTTTCTGGCACGGTAAATTTTTCTTTCTTGGAATGCTTTATATAAGCTCTTTAGCCCTAAAAATTACCCCCTGAACCCGCCACGAGTATAATTTATATACAAAACATTAAAAAGTGATTATTGATGTGAACAAGAAAGTACTCAAATTGTAAATAAAAATTTCAGACTGATGACGATCCGGTGAACTCTTTCAACCATTGCTTTATCCTGAAACCAAACGCCGCCGGTGGCTTTTACATTTCGAACGAGGTCTTCCGACTTGTTCTTCACAACATGTAGACAGAACAGCTGTAACAAAATCAACGTCCGGAAATTGAATGACAAATTTATGAAAAATGCTTATTTTACTGTTCGTTGTAAAACACTCATTTCATTGATAAATTAAATAAACTTTACATTTCCTAAATTACAGTCAAAATACGTGTAATATCTAAGCGGTTTGCTTATTTCGCTCACGATTTTGATACTTTTATTGTTAAATATAGTATTTTGCATACGCTATCGAATAAAATAGATTTCGTTGTTTGCATAATGGAAACACTTCTTAGCTATTGAAAATTTTATTTTGAGTAATGGATGCACAATTGTTTTTTGTTCATATTGGATTTTATGATAATTAAAAAACTTGGACAATTTTGGAAAAATCCAAGAGACTTTTCGGTTACGAACTCTGACAAAATTCCCTACTTTTTGGGTTTTTCCGTTTCTTAAACCTTTTATTTTTCGATGCAAAAGGGCAAACAGGCAACCCGCGGTCAGCGCCAAATTCACACGGAAAACCGCACCACGATCACCTATTACACTGTGGCGAGCGCCTCCACGTCGGCGGTTTGCCTTCTGCTGAACCTTTTCTTCTTCGAAACATCGAACTGGGTAGAAGATTTTTCCATTTCTTTACTTACCCCCTGCCTATGTCGGTGTTGTTGTATTAAATTAGAAGATCAGCGATCTTGAAAAACTTTTTAGCCCAAAATTCGATAAAAAATGTATTCAACAAATTGTTTCTATTTTTGCTAGGAGCTTGAATTTCAAAATGGGCTTTCAATTTCATGGTTTCGATTGTTGCGATTTCAGGTGGGATGGACGATCGCGTCGCTGATTCAGCTGACCGCGGTGGGAATGATGGCGACGATGGTGAAAAGTGTACGAAACGAAAAGGGACAAATCGTCGACGCCGGACTTGACCTGAATGATCCGGACGCGTTTGGCGAGTATGTTTTTGGGATATTTTTGACGTTTTAGCGAAGTAATTTTTTATTGAGTTATGGAACTGTATTTTGAAAACTTACGGCTGCTAAAATCAATGCTCTAGATCAAAATTTTTCCGTTGGGCAAAAAATTGCGCCATTATTTTTTTTATATTTTTATGCTCGGAAAACGCGTATTTTTAAGTATCCGAAATTTTTTTATAGTCAAGCTCGTCGAGAGAAGAGGGAATTTTCGGGTTGAGGGGGGGGGGGTGTCTGTCACATATGCTTCAAATGTTAATAAAAAATTTAGGTACTGCAAGGATGCTATAATTCTCTGCTCGGCTCTCCACTTGTTGAGCATCATTTCGTCGTTATTCTATTGGATTTTACTGGTATTTCCGGCCCTTCTGCTCTTCAAGTTGTGGACCAAGATACTTCAGCCGTGGTTTTTTGCGCAATCCGAGGAGTCGGATGAAGACAACGACAAAAAACAAAAGAAACGGGAAAAGAAAATATACGTTCGACGTTGAATAGTGTCTTACCTCTAAATTATTTCTTTTATATTTTCGGTTGCGTGAAATCTTGTCATTTATAAATTATTTTTGTAGTACGTATGAACTTTTTGTAACAATCTAAGAATTTTATTCGATTTCAATTTTTTGATTAGCTAAATAGCTACCCATAGATAAGTCTTCTTGAATAGTTCTGAGAGGAGGTTTGAAAAATGTTCCATCAAAATTTTATTGAAAACTCAATTGAATGGACGAATTTAAATATTCCATAGTTATTTCTTGTCAGTTGGTGGTTTTGAAAAATAAACTATACCAATAACGGGAATTATGTAGCAGCTCGCTGTATTTTTGGAACCTACTGAGCTCCTCTGACCAAACCTTACACTAGAGTGCCTAGTTTTCTTTCTCCAAAACATTATCAAAAGTAATCCGGAATGGTTAAATTATGATCTTGGGATCACGCATTTAACAATTTTTTTCGACTCAAACATTTTCAGGAAACATCCCATATATTTTCTCATTTAAATTACGACGAATCTTCCTGTAATACGCATAAGGAAATTTCCAGCATTTAGTTTCGTATATTTTGATATTAAAAATTTTAAAAGAATTCACGAAGAAATATTTTTCAAATTTTAATTGCTTAAGAGTAATTAAATCAAAGTTTGGCCCACGCCAATCAATAGAACAGATAACCATTTATTTCATTTTTTGAAAAAATATTTTTAAAGAGACAATAACAATGATAACAAGGCTTGTATTTACAAGTAAAAAACGAAGTCAAAATTCTTTACGAGACAATACGTACAGCTTGTTAAGGCCCAGCCGCTGAAACGGTCCTTCTGGCGACGCACGTCTACTTGTTGGCGTAGCTGACACGGAGCGGGCGTCCGTTGAAGTCGACTCCGTTCAACGTGTTGACGGCGTTCGTGGCGCTCTGCTGGTCGGCGAACTCACAGAAGCCGAATCCCTTCAGACGGTTCGTCTCGCGGTCGTACACGAGGCGCACGTTTACGACGGATCCGCATCCGGAGAAGAAGTTGCCAACGTCATCTTCCGTCGCACTGTACGGCAGATTTCCGATGTAGACTGAGCAACCAGAAGCCATTTCGATAGGTAACGAAAGCAGAAAACTAACAAAAACCTGAAAAAATCAAATATAAGCAAGAATAAACGTATAGCACATAATTTCGTGCATTTCAAATAAAGGCCAATAAGTCAGTAATTTTGAGTTTACTGCAAAATAATTCCAATTTGTGTTCTCGAAAATACTCGGTTTAGGGAGAAAAACAAACATTAGTTGAAATTTTCAAAATCTTTTTAGCGCGCTTTTCGTAGCTAATGAAATCAAAGAAAGGTCATTCTCATTTCGTGGGAATACATGTTGGATAATTTTGTTATTTATTACGCAAAATAATAATTCCGACTAAATATAGGGGATGTGCTTCAGCATATAAGCTGCTTGAAAAATCTCCAATAAATTAAAGAGAATCACTTCCTATATATTAATGGTTGAATGGGTATAAGGAGGATATACAAGCACCAAAGGGTGGACAAAGGCTAAAGTTAAAAAATCTAGACGAAAAATAGAAACCCCTCTAATTTCACTCAACAGGCTCACTATAAAAAATGGCGCCGGTTGTACAAAGTGAAGAGTGCACTTTCGAAACGTACGGGGTTGTTTTTGGGGAATATTTAAATTTGTTACAAAATAAAGTCTCGAAACGAAATTGTTTGGCAATTTGTGTATATTTGAACGCAATTAAAAAAGTTTACACGTCAAAGAATTCTTTGGCGTGAAGAAGCTTGTTTTCTCGTTTCATCCATGAATCCGTCTCCGTCCACCGTCGAATATCGGCCACAGGAGGAGCACGATGGTAAAGCGGGTGAGCCATATATTCCCGCCCTACAAAAATTCGTTCCATATCCATCGGCATCATCAAAACCGACGCCGGCAAACGACGGGACGACTTCGAGAAATAATGTAAATTTACAAGCTGTTGCTAGAAAACCGCCATACAAGTCCAAACGAGTCTTCAAAGTGATCATAATCGGCGACGCGGGTGTGGGGAAAACGTGTTTGAGTTTTCGGTTCTGCAATGGGCGATTCCCCGCGCAAACGGAAGCCACAATCGGCGTAGACTTTCGCGAACGATCGTTGGTGATTGACGGGGAATTAATACGAATGCAATTATGGTATAATTAATATTTCTTTTTATTATTTAACGTTTTTCGAACATCTGAAAAAATTTTGGTGGGGGTTTCTACTCTTGAAAAATTTGTTTCTACCAAATATCAAAATATTGCGAAGGGCATCGAGGGTTTTGCATGATATGGGAATGGTCCTCCCATTTTTTCGGCTTTTCAAGTTATTGTTTTTCGATTTTCAAAAAATTGGCTATTTTTCGAATATTTTAACTCATTATAATAAGTGATTTTTTTGAAAAAAATATAAGGAAAATTTACTCAGTCAAATTTTTTCGATTTTTGGAAAAAATGTCTTTGAATTTTTGGTGATTGTTTTGCGATTTTCGAAACACAGCTACATAATATATATGTACATCGGGATAATTGGCGAATGTGGGACCACGACCGTTTCGCACATATCATATGTCATTCGAATGGTAATGATGCGCAGATTCCAGATATCTAATCAATTTTTTTCGGAAACGCGAAACAATCACCAAAATATCCATTTTCGATTCCGCAAAGGCAGAAAAACCACAGGGGGACCAAGGTAGTGCGATTTTGAGAAAATATAAAAAAATTCACTTTTTCTTCAAATCGCTTAAACATGTGATGATGCATTTTTAATGCCACAAAATACATTTCCTTACTATTTTAATCGATTTTTGCGAATTTAAAGTGTTATGGAGAAAATTTAAATTTTATGGTATTTTCTTAAAATCGCACTACCTTGGTCCCCCCTGTGGTTTTCTGGCCTTGCGGAGTGAAAAATGGATATGTTTTGCGTTTCCGAAAGAAATTGATTGGATATCTGGAATCTGTGCATCAGAAGCATTCGAATAACATATGAAATGTGCAAAACGGTTGTGGTCCCACATTCGCCAATTTAGCCTGTACATCTATTTTTTTCTTATTTGATTGGGGTACATCTATTTTTTTTGGGGGGGGGGTGATCTGGTTTTATGTAGAGGTGGAAAGTTTTTTGAAAAATAAAATTCAATGCAACCAACAAGAAACTTTAAAAAACTTTTGGGTTCTTACGTATTATCGGACACCAAAAATTTTTTTTTCAAAATTTTTTTAGGTTTCGTGGCACAGGGAATTCGACTTCTCCCCATTTTCACATGCTTTTTTTATTATCATTTATGACATAATTCTAAGAAGTGCAATTGGGGGTGGGGTATAGCGACCCCCCAACACGTATTGAAACTGGCTGGAAAATCGGAGTTTGGCTTAGACTTAGAGTCTGACTCGGAGACTTCAACACGTCTTGGGGATCTTCAGAAAATCAAAATTTATTCCATTTTTCTTTTAAAATTTATTTTTTGGTATTTTTGGTATTGCGATCGTTCACTTTTGATTATTTCCAATGGTTTGAAATTTGTTTAGGGATACCGCCGGGCAGGAAAGGTATCGACAATCGATAGTGGCTCATTACTACCGGAATGTAAATGCCGTCGTTTTCGTTTACGACGTGACGAATCCTGCCTCATTCAGGTCGATGTCGACGTGGATAAGTGAATGTCAAAAGCATGCGGTTACTTCTGGAGATGACACACCACACATACTTATAGGTACTTGCTGCAATTGGTTATTAAATAATACAAAAAATGGTTAATAATTTGAACAGTAAATATTAATTAATTATGAAATTTTAATTTTAGGCAACAAATGTGATTTGCTCACTGATTCGGAGCGTGTTAAAACGGATGAGGCACAGGTGATTTAGATAGAATTTGAAACTTACTAAATGATAGGTTGGATGAACTGCACTATACTGCACTATCCTAGAATTTCAAAAATTTTTGACGTTTTCTTACGTAGTTTCAAGCACTGATCACTAATTCGATATTCCTTTCCGACGGAAATTCCAAAAAAGTGCCCAAAAGTGAAAGTGTCGAAAACCGCGGGGGGACCAAGATATAATTTTCAAAAGAATTTTTTTTGCTTAAAATTGTTTAAAAACATTAGAAAGCATTAAAAACGAGTTGTTAGCCACGAGTAGGCAAGTCTCATGGATACGCGGAGGGAGCATAAACCTGGCTAAGGCTTTTCGTGTATGTTACCTTGGTCTCTTCTGTGGTTTTCGCCACTTCACACCCTATTTGAAAACTTTTTTGGAATTTTCGCCGGAGAAACGTAAGAAAACATCAAAAAATTTTGAAATTCTGGGTAGGGGATAAATGACCTCAAAATAGATTTCCCTTGGAAAATCTATTGTTTATTTTTTACGTCGTTTTATCTTTTTTGCGGCATAATTATGCAGTTTAACGTTTTTGATTTAAGATATTTGCCGACGAGAACGATATGGCGCTATTTGAGACGTCGGCGCTCGCCGATTCTGAGGCCGATCACGTCGAGTCGATATTCATGACCTTGGTTCACAAGTTACGCCACAGTAAGGCGATGCACGTCCAAACCAACGAGGAGCGCATCGAGAAAGGACAACGGCTTTTGCTGAAAGCCGAAGATGCCGCCAAATTGCAGGGAGAGGAGGGTTGGTGTTGTTAAACAACCGCTTGTATTATTTTTATTTGAGAAATTTTTTTGGGATATAATGAAAATTTGGTTTCATAGCGAAATGGATTTGTGATTTTTTATACAAAATAAACTATTTAATAGACATTTTAATGTTTCTATTTTTAAAATTAAACATGCGTAATTTTGAATTTTTAGGCGATTTAAAAAAATCATAGTAACAATCAGTTTAATTTTTTTGAATAAAAGTATTTATATATTGGAATTTTACGTATGAAATTTTGTAATGATTTTTCGTATTGGGTTCGTCGAGAAGCGCTTTCAAATAAATTAGAATATTTTGAAATTATACTTATGTAATTGGACACAATGATTATAATCAGATAACGAGCATTTTACAGTTGAATTTTGGGCAGACTACTGTAATCCAGTAGATGGACTCAATTTTTCACTTTTTACGGTGGTTCCAATCGAAACGCGAACATATTCTTTCGAAACGGTGAAAAATTAAGTATCAAAAATTGAAAAATTATGTATAAGCTTTCTCGAAATTAATCAATCAACAAATTTAATATATTTTTTCGGAAGATTTTTTTTTAAATAATTAAAAAAATTAGAATTAATTTAATTTCAAAATTTTGGAACTTGTAATAACTTTCTGAACGGTCTAATATTTTTTTTGATAAACTTGGGAATTTTTTTGAATGCTGAAGTCACATTATTTTAGTTTTTTATGGAACTTATTTTTAATCATTTTTGAAGTTCACTTAAATATATATGTAGAATAATTTCCAATGCAAGTTATTGCTATTTTTCTTGCATAAATTATTTGTTTTTAATTGGAAGCAAAATGTTTTATATACTTTGTGGACAAAATGTTTTATACACATTTAAAATTTTTTGTTTATTGAGTTTTAAAAGGCACACACCCATTAAATCAAAATTAAAAATTATAAATTTCTTTCTAAAATTTACACAATACACATATACACAACAATATTAGCACTAGTAATTGTCGCAATTTCTTCAAAAATAGACGAAAAATTAAAAAAACGTTGTAATTTGTACAGCTGACAATTACTTGTGTAAAGAATCAAAAAAATCACCGTTTTATAATCGACGTCAAAAATGCTCAAGTTTTCACATATCGTTAAATCTTTTCTTGCTGATCAAAAAATTTTGTATGCATTTTTATTTTTCATATTTGAGCATTTTGACGCCAAACAATTACAAATGGGAAATAAAACATAGACTGAGATCTTTGCGTGTTGAATTATTACTTGATCTATATATAATACAAAAACAAATTTCATAAATAATGTTATGAAATATGGTGAAATAAATAAGTAGTTAATTTTCTCAGTTTCGAAAATTTCTTGAAACTAATTGTTTTCGAAAATGACTTTTTAAAATATTTTTCTAGACGGAGTCAAGTCCACTATCGTCGTGCCTCGTCATCATCTTTGCTGGCGGCGGCGGGGGAGGCGGTCCAAAATGCCCAGGATTTGGGTATTGACCATATTGTCCTTCGTGTTGGTAATGTTGCTGATAAACATAAGGATTTGTGTGGGGCTGTAATGTCATGCCTCCGTTAGGCCTAGGTTCGCGAGTGCCTACTGTGCTGCTATTACTGTACGGTGTCCTGCTAAGTGTCCCGCACGTGTGACCGTTGCATTCATTTTGCTTTAGTGAAGCAAAAAGAGCACCGGGATGATTTACCACAGGCGAAATGCTCACAAATGCATTGTTATTATTATTATTATTATGCGAAGCTGCACCATTATCGATCGCACTGATACCAGCCGCGCCGCAGCAATTGCCACCAGCACATCCGCCATTGCTACCCAAGCTGCCGCAGCCGATTGTTGTAGCCGAGGTGCTGGCGCCACCGTGACTACCGTTACTGCTCGACGATTCTCCTGCGCTACGGGCGCTGCATGTCGCAATCGAGGAACTCGAAGTCTGCTGCTGTTGCTGATGTTGTTGCTGCAACTGTTGAAGTTGCTGCTGTGCTTCGTAATGAGGGGGCGATATCATCATTCCATGTTCCGTTGCACAATCATAGGTGTTATTGTTGTTATTCATGGACGGCAGCGTTCCATTCATATTATTGTTATTATTATTACCCGACCGCGCCAATGTCAACGTTTGGTAGTGAGAATTATTTTGAGAAGCGGCGATGCTGGGCTCCATCCATTGATGGGGTAATGGACGATATTTTTTGTCCCACGGCGTTTCATATCTAAAAAATTTGTTTATAAATTCTATGTTATTGAAACATAATATAATACTATAATATGTATATTTTGTAAAAGTTAATACGTATTCAACACGTTTAGCACTACATATATTTATCAGGCGCGTTCTTTTTCGTTTTGATATTTGACCTATTTTTCAAATTTAGGTTATTTTTAAACCATGCAATTATCGATTAATTCCAACCAATTTGAGATTTTATCACAATTTTTTCAAGGTGAGTATTCAAAAATTGACTCGGGTAATGTCCTCAAAAATGTTTTTTTTTTCTTTTCCGATTACATCGCATTTGCTGATAGTTTTTTTTAATTGTTTACGAAAGTTATATTGATTACAATCTCATTCACAATCTCATTGCAAACTCTCATTCCTACTCCGTTTTCTCGGCGCAAAATCGTAAAATTGAGACACACTTCTGAACGGTGCGCATTTTTTGAATTCAAATATTTAATATGATTTATTACATGGAAGTTTTTTTTGAAGAATTTTCGCCATGAAACATCCGGAAATTTCAATTTCAACTCTCACTTTTGGCATATTCTGGGGCATATTCTGAGTCACAGTGAATAAAGTGTGCAGATTACCTACCTCAAATCTGTGGGAAATGTCCCTGTACCGCTTGCATCAAAAATTTTGCGCATTTGAGGCGGCGAAACTGCGCTGGATGCGCCCACCGGAATCACACATTGTTGATGATCTTTTTGGAATTGTTGTTGTTGTTGTTGTTGTTGTTGTTTGATGAGGTCTTTTTGCTCGGATGGCAAAGGCGCAAACTTCAGAAGACGTTTTGCGCTTTGCTTGGCGCCAATTATGGACGCGCCGTGAGCGCCACCTTTCCGAAATTGGCGTTTGCGATAGCGACAATGCATGACAATTGCACAGCAAAAGCCTAAAATAAGTTCACTGTAAGATAATATGTATAATCTTAACAATTACTATCAAAGTTAACAATTGCTATCAAAGTTAACAATTACTATCAAAGTGTATTATGGTACTGTGGAATAGATTTTAATATTGCTATCACTGTAGATATTGTTGTAAAAGGTTACCTGTGATGCCAAACACCACCGCTCCGCTAATCGCGACAATTAGTAAATTATGGAGGAAAAGCGCGTCGGTGGCCGATAATTTTTGTTGAAAAGTGGCGGTAGACTCCTCTTTTTCAGAAGACTGAAAATTAATAATTAAAAAATATAAGCAAAAAATTAATAATCAGCGATTGTTTTTTCTCCATTTATATATGACACTATCATTATCATATCATAAATTAAAATAAATTCTTCTCACACTCACCGTCTGCCCTGCCACGGCAATGTGAACATTCGGGTCCGGGCACCAGGGACATTGCTTCAGATGTTTGCGCACGGCGAGCGTCGCATTAAAGCAGCGACCGCGCAGCTCGACGATCATTCGCGTTCCACCGCCGCTTGCCGAGTCGAAGTCGGCGTCATGCGCTGCGATTTTTGCGCTCTCTACGCTCTTGCTTAAAGCGCGCTCGAAACGATTTGAAGTGGAAGCGGTGTCGCGCTCTGATGGCGAATTTTCATCTCGCCAGCGCGAATTGCCATTCTGTACATAAATGCATATTGTTCTCATTACAAAACCTCAAGGATTGAATAGAAAATAAACAATAAATGAAGTGTTGAATTCAAACAATTTGACACATATTGAATGAATATTTTGGAATTTTATCAAAATACCGTGAAATGTCTAAAAGCAAAAAGAATTCATAACAAAGGATTTCTTAATGAATCCACAACAAAAGATTCATTCATATCATTTCTTTATTTACATTTGCAAATTTGCAAACAATTAAAATTTCTTGTAAATTTTTTAATAAATAGAAAACATTTACGCCGTTGGTGTTAATAAAAAACGTTTGCTTGGTTCTGTAAACTTAGTTTTGTATTATATTTGATGAAGATTGTGGTTATTTTTTATAATAAGTTTTTATAATAAGTTATAATAATAAGTGTACAAAAAATTAAAAGAATTTTCTCTTAAATGAGAAAAAATAAATTAGTTTTTATTTTAAATATTAATTTTTCATTTAAACATCCAATCCCGAAATGGTGGATACCATTAATTCATTTCTTGGCTTTAAAAAAATTTAATTATAAAAAATTAATAAAACTTTACATTGTTGTAAATGATTTTTTTCTCAAATTTATGGAAAAAATGGAGGTGAGATGGAAAGAGGAATATATTATTGGGAAGTGGAATACATATAGCCCAGCGTGGTGCCACTCAAGACACATGTATGTATGTATGCTTGTATATAACACACATATATATATATGCATCTACATACACATACATACATGCTATCAATGCAACACCGTTAATTGAAACAATTTTTTTTGCGTTCCGAAACGAAAATGTTTTGTTTTGTGAAATTTGAGAGGCCAAAAACTTCCTATTCAAGACTCAAAATTTCCCATTCAAACACACTTTTTCTCGCTTTATCGGAGCGTTCGTTTACACATTTTTGTATTGTGTTTTGGTGCGTGTTTCGTGCGAAATGATTTTTCTCTTGCAACAAAATGATATTTGTTGAAAATGATCTCATTGCACATTTGGCATTGCGTTGAAGTTGTGCTTTTGTCTCATTTGTTACTCTTTCTGATCTTCGCAATCCAGTTATATGTATGTACATTTTCGGAGCCATTCAATTTCTCAAATTTTTTTGATATTTTTATTTAGAAGCTATTCCAAAATTCCAAAATTGCAGTAAACACAAAAAATGAAAATATTAGAAAAAAATTAATGAAATCGAAAGATAAAATTTTTTTAATCAAATGATTTTTTTTTTGTTTTTCATGAACCGAAAAAGTTCTTCGCATACAGAACTTTTTTGTTTTCTTTTTTATTGCATAGTTCTCGACAAGATGAACTTTTTTCAAGTTTTTCGATGACAAGAATTTTTTTCATTCCTCCGAAAATGGCATTTTTTCATAAAAAAAAATTAGGACCCGCGCCTGGATGGGAAATAATGATAAAAATTGACTAAAAATTTATAAATATTTTTTAAAACAAAAAATTTCATTTTTTTATCTTTTTCCGAATCATATCCTGTGGTCACTTTTTTTCAATTTTTATTTTTTGGTAATTTTCGAGAAAGAAGAAAGTGGAAGATAATAATTCCCACAAGACACGAGAAAAATGTTTCTATCCCCCACAAAGTTGCGTAACTTTGCAGAATTTTTGATGCCAATTTGCATAAAAGTTGATGATTGATTTTGCACTTGAATTTTTAAAATTTTTTGAAATTCTCTTTCGAGCCTATTCTCACGAGACAATTAATGTCAAATCATTTCAATTTTCAGTCATTAAGTTTAAAGGGGCAAACTTTTCGCTTATCGCCAACTCATCAAAGGCTTTCGTTTGCAAATTTGCAACTTTAGATTCGACTTTTTTGCAAACTTGCAAAAGTAAATTTGTGATTGACAAATTTGAAATTTAAATTTTTTCCATAAAAAGCAACTATGTAAATATATAAAATATGTTTAAAAAATTTAAAAATTTTTTTAAAATATTCATGCCAAAGTTTGCAGCTGACTAACAACAATTAGTGAAACATAGTTGAAATCATAGCTCAGCAGCTTCAGCGCAGATATTTCAATCAAAAAATGACATTTTTTCCATTCCACGATCATTTTTAAGTGATTTATGGTCATTTTTGGGGTGGCGCACCAAATTGCGATTTCTTGCGCGTGGGTCTACGGTTGAAATACATAAAATAAATAAAACAAACCAAAGTGCGCTGAATGGCCGCGTCGTTGAAGACGCGCTTGCTGGGCGTTTCGTCGCAGACGCGCGAAAAGCCGAACGAGGGGTCGGTGCCGGCGATTTGGCACGAAATCGCAATGTCCTCGGGATCGCCTTGCGTCCAATAAGTGACGAATGAGCGTGCGTGGTCCTAAAAAGATTTATAATAGCTACATATGCGAAGTGAGCAGCACGATTGATAAATTCTCTTCTTCTTTCGGTATTTAATATTTTCAATTTGACTTTTTTTGCTCCCATTTCTCTGCTTCTCTGCTCGTTAGTATTTATTCAACAATCTTCATTATAATATCTATCTATCTGCCTGTTTGATCATTTCATGCATTCTTTTCTACTGTCTAACACATTACAGTTTGCATTTATACAGTAAGTTTTTAAATAAAATTTAGATCAAAAATACATACATACATATATGTATGAACTGTAACTATTTTTGAATATTATCCAAAAGTGTTCTCCAGATTTTATCAAAACAATTTCAGTAATTACTTTATGGCAAAGTTATCAGAAATTTGATATTTTTTCGCCAATTTCAAAGAAATTGAAAAACGCTTAATTTGACAACTTTTGACATAATTTCGTGTTGAAAGAAGATTGGTGTGGAGGCGGCAAGAGGCGTTAAGTTTGGCGCCTAATCCGCCAAAATCAAAGCCGAACGATGATGTCAAACGAACGAACGAACAAAATTGCGATAAAATATAATTGCATAATGCCACAATTTTTGCGCCTTCCCAAATTTTCGCTCCAAAATTATGTGGAAAAAGCACAGGAAAAATGCATCAAAAAACGCCGACAAAAGAAGAAAAAATGCGAAAACAAAACAAAAAAAATCGGAACTTCCCAAAAAAATGCGGAATTTTTTGCTTTTTTAATTTTCTTTTCCTGGAACAATTTTCCTTTTGTTTTTATTTACCCAATTATTTTTGTTTTGTTTTTATTTTAATTTTATTTAATTTTTTTCATGCGAATCATTTCTCTCTTACCCCCTCCCTCCTCCCCCCTAATCCGCAATCTTTATAATTTTTAGTGTAAGATGATCTGATATTTTAAATATTATTATTTTTATTTTCATGATTAAAAAATAAATATTTTTCAGCGGTAAATTTGAAAAAAAAACCCAAATTATGAATGTTTTTATTTATTTATTTTTGCGCCAAAATAAATATTTGCAAATATTATTTTTCTTATAAAGTGAAAGAAAAATAGAATTAAGGTGTTAAAATCCATTTTTCAAAATTTTCTTTTAAAACACGATACTAAAAAATGTAAAACAAAAAAGCTACGAAAATTTGTGTTAGAAACTAAAAGCTCTGCTAGATTTTATAGAAACTTTTTTTTTTCAATCTCTCAGAATTCTTTGCATGCTTTGACGTAAGAAATTTAAAGCTAGTTTTTGGTTTATTACAGCTTCAATTTTTTTTATTTATTTACCTGAACCAAATCTCCGCCACCGCTGGCCGGCCACGACATCACCGACTGTTCCTTGTTGATGGTCATCGTGTTGATGAGCGTGAACTTCGGCTCGTGGCAGAGTGCCGTCGAGAGGCATCCCTTGCGGAAGTCGGCTGACAGTAAGTCGGTGGTCAGCCAGAATCCCCCACCATTACCGTCCTCATCGCGGTCGCGGCTGGAGGCGGACGCTGGCGTTACGGGGGAATATGCGGGGTCCGCTATCGTAACGACGGTCATCGACGGCTCGGCGATTATCGTCTGTACCACGAGGCTAGCCGTGAATAGTAAAGCTGTGAATAGCGAATGTGGTGGGTGATACTTTCGAAATAATTGTATTGCCATTTTTGGGATTCAAATTTGCGCCGTAACCAGCTAAAATTCAAATTAAAATAACAAATAATTTTGTTACATAAAATTTAAAAAATCGAAAAAATTCCAAATTTTCTTTGAATATAAATTTATTTAAAAATGGTCATTTAAATCAAAAAAAAAGTATGATAACAAATAACTTCCGAATTCTTCTTCCGAATTATTCTGAATTTCTGCGAAACATTTTTCAAATAACTCAAATATTTTCATTTTTTTGAGCAAAAACAAATTTTGTCAAAATTTTCGGAAAAGCCATTTGTCACAGTAAAATATGAAAAATTTATTTGAATTAAAATTTCATAAAAATGAAAAGTTTGTGAAATATTAAAAAAATAAAATAAAATAAAATTTGCAACACAATTAATGCTAAAAAACAATATTTACACAAAAATGCAAATGCAACAATTTGAAAAGTGCAAAAAATTCAAAATAAAAAGGTATGAAAAAAGGCAAAGAACAAGTGGATATGGGGGCTTTAGAAATAAGTCGAAAAAATAATTGAGTTATGGTCGAGAGCCTATAAGTACTTTGAGGACATCGCATCCCACGTACATACATACCTGATTGAAGTGAAGTGATGGGGGGGGAGGAATATGTATCAATGAATATGAAAGAAGAAGAAAGGCAGACAGACAGATAGTGTGAGTGGAGAATTAGAGATGTTAAAGAAGACAGAGAAGACTGGATACAAAGAGGCGAACACATAAAATACAAAAAAAAGGAGATGAAACTGTATTTGTAACCTTTTACCTACAAAAATGTTATTGAAAATATCATTTTCTTCTTTATTTATTTATTTTTCACTTTTCTCTCGTTAAAACACTCTAAAGACAAAAATTTTCTTTTTCTCTTTTCATTTTTTTCAATGGAAAACGGAAGGAATTTAGAAAAATTTGACTCTTTGTAATTGTAATCGAGAAATTTATGTAAATGAGGTTGGTTGACCGATGAGAATGTGAGGAATGCGTTGGAATGACAGAGAAGGAATAAAACGAAGAGGCGGAGAAGCAAAGGCGTATGAGCATGCTAGAGGAAGAACAATTATAGATAAAAAGAATTAAAAGAATTGTAGAGCACAAAAAAAGAGAGACAGAAAGGAAAGAAAAGGTTAAAAGAAGAAGAAAGAAAGAAAATGAAAGAAGAATGAAAAAAGAAAGGAAAGATTCTTTAAAGAAGGAAAGAAAGAAAGGAAAGAAGGAAAGAAAGAGAAAGGGGAAAGGAAAGAGAGGGTAAATAAGAATTAGGAAAAAACATTTTATAAAAAAGTGACAAAACTCAAAGCCGGGTAAAACAAAATTTTTGTGTTTTGGGAGTTGTTGTTTTGTTGTTGATATTGATGATGTTGTTTCGGAGGCGTGAAATGAGAAATGAGTAAGAAATAATGAGACGGAAAAAGGAAGGGAAATGAGAAATGAAATATTAGCTGAACTCAATGGATACAAAAAAATTAAAATATTTGAGGAAAATTATAAAAGTATTATTTAATTTTTGCCATTTAAGGTTTTATTTTTTTGATGAAGAATGGCACTTTTTTTGGATGGGGGGGGGGAGAAAAAGTGGTAGTTGGAGAAAATGACATACAAAATGAAAATGGCATTGATAATGCAAAATCGAAAACAATAATGCCAAAAAATAAGAAAAATAGTGAGAGTGAAAAAGTGAGCAGAGATAAACAAAAATATAAGAGAAAGGGGAAGTACGAGAGAACAGCAAATTCAGAGTAAAATGTTAGAGTAAAAATTTGGAAGGCACTGGAGAAACGTTAGAGAAAAGGAGTATGAAATTTATTTGTTAATGAAGGACGGAACGAAAAAGGGAAATGAAGATGGAAAGGTGAAGCTAGCAGAGGGTGCGAGATAGAAAAAAGTTTCAGTTCAAAAATAAATCAAAAGGCCGAGAGATTTGGCCAAGGTTTTTGCTGTAATATTTGGGAAAACAGGGTGATTTATTGAAAAGTTTAACTTATTTTTTAACTGAAAAATTTAAAATATGATTTTTTAAAGAATCGTTCAAGAGAAAAAGTGAATATTCAAAATAAAAAAATTACATTGAAAAATTGCAGGTAAAAATGAAAAATAAATAAATTTATTTCCAAAGTACAAGAAATATACTCAAAATGTTTTCATTCGATTAATGAGAAAAACAACACAACTTTAAAAAAGTGGAGGAGTGAGATGTTGGCGAAGATAAAGTGATTATTAAATTGGAGAATGAGATTAGACAAGGTTGAGATGATATTTCTACACAAAATTTTTTGGGGGGGGGGCATTGGCCCAATCTCACGGTCAGCGCACGCCACAGTAATTATGCGTGTATGTACATATCAGCAATAATCATTATCATCATAATCATCATTGTGCTACATATACAGTCATTATTGTGTGTAGATATTGAAGTTGTTTTTCCTACCGTTAATCGAATTAACAGTAGTGGGATATGAGTAAAGGAATTGAATGCCAATTACCTGCGCATCAATCCCAACGAGAATTGGCAGTATGAAGAGAAGATTTGTTTGCAAAATTGACATTATTGCAATTGCTATTCAATAATTAGTTAGGAATTTCTCAAACTTGTTCTTCAAAACTTGCTAAAATTTGCCAAATTTATGTGTTACTGTGCACAATTTTCTGTAATATACATACACTATTAAATGATATACATGAACATATGCATGTAAACTACAAAAGTTCAAGTTTAACTTTATAAACTAACAAAAACTATTTTTTAACTTGTTACAATTAAAGCATCCTATCTAACTAAATATCTAATAAAATATCGAACCTAGTTGATAGTTAAATTACCGTACTTAGTAGTTAAAGTATCGTACTTAGTAGTTAAAGTATTGTACGTAGTAGTTAAAGTATCGTATCTAGTAGTAAGATTACAATGATATCAGACAAAGACAAATTTAAATAATCTCTTTTATGTGAGTATTCGTACCGACTGCGCTCGAAGGCAATGAATTCGACGAAAACCGCTGGAAGCCCTCAAGGTCACCCGCCGNGGTTGTCCCGATAAAAACTTCCCACACTAATCCCCCCCCCCCCCAAAACAAGCACAACAACAAGAAAAAACAAATGAAAAACAGGCAAAATTTGCGGTAGCAGCGATAGCCAGCAGATAGTGGCAGGTTTGATTTCGCTGTTGCAGATAACATCCACAGAAAATGTCTTCGAGCACATTCAAAAGTAAGAAAAAAAGAAGAATGAAAGAAGAAAGCAAGACAGAAAGAAAGAGGAAAATTGCCTCAGAAATGAAAAATGTTTTATTAAATTACATAAAGTTGATAAATGGTGAGAGAATTAATTAATTAATCACAAGTTTTGTTGTGTTTTGGCTATTTTTTGCTAATTTGTGGCTGAAATCCATTCCAAAACTCTACGCGGATTTCAATCCTTGCTATCCGGATTTACCTGAAAAATTCGTCGTTTTTCCCACAATTAGCGGAAAAAACATTTGTTTTTCACCTTTTTTACAAGTTTTTTCTTTCTTTTTTTTTGTTGCTGAAAGATTATAAAAAAGGTGAGCTGAGGCCATTTTTTCCATCCAATCTCCTTTAAGCGTTTCGAATAATAAGTATTAGATTTTCTTATCACAAAAATGTTTAGTATACGGTGGCTTATTTAAAAATTCTATGCATTTACTATATAATATTTGTTTACAATGAATCTTTCACTGATAAATTTGTAGACAAACAGTCCTATTATAATATGGAAGAATTTCAAATGTGAACCTTTTATTCTTCAACAATTTTTGCTAAAAATGTTTACATATAAATTTTTTTCAAAATTTCAGTATTATAATAAATATTTTTTAGGCCCTAAACTGCCTTATTTCTGTGACTACTTGACGCCAAGCGATCTGTAGACTTTATTTCATGTTGCACAATATAAAAATTTAAAAATTTGAATCGAATTCTGAATTGAATGGCTCAAACGCCATTTTTCTAACTTTTCTAGAAAAAAGTATTGCTAAAAACTTACAAATTTTGAAAAGTTTAATTTTTGAAGTTTTTAATAATAATTTTTTCCTAAAAAAGTTAGGAAAATGGCGTTTGAGCCATTCAAGTCATAGCTATTCCATTCAGAATTCAATTCCAAATCGAATGGTATTTTTTAATTTTTTATACAATTTGAAATAAAGTATACAGTTCGCTCGGCGTCAAGTTGTCTCGACGTCGAGTAGTCCCGGCGTCTAGATATAAACTTTTTCGAAATGATTTTTTTGAGAACTTTTGTACATATTGTTCTCTGAAAAAAAGGTTAGCATTCATGATAAGTACACGCAAAATCATTAATTCATGATATTTGAGCTTTAGAGCAATTTCTCTAAGATTATTTGTGAAGCATGGCGGTGGGGCACTTGAAATTTTTCTCAAAATTTTCAGCGATTTTACCAAGTTAAAAATTTTTTTTTCATTTGACGATAAAATTAATTCAAAATATAACTTCTTAAAATCACGGAATAATGAAAAATTAAACTTGAAAATGGGAAATTCTTTACATAATACAACTAACTATGTATCTGTGTATGTATAAGTAAAAATTTATGTTAAAATATTATGCAAATAAAGTGGTATATTCAGTTTGACCTTATCGACAATTTTAATAATTATTATTTTAGCGATTATCGCATAAATCGATGAAAATAAATAGAGAATTTTGGAAAATGGTGCAAATTTTACCCGAAATTTAGCAAATTTTTCGTTTTCGTTTACTTTTCGTATTTTCGAAAATTTTCGTTCATTTTGCACAACAAAAATTTTCGATTTTTGGTTAATTTCTTGCTGAAAACAAGCAGCAAATTGTAAATTATATTTATTTGCAATAAAATTTTATTACTGAACGGGAATGCTAAAAATATAAAATTGGTCGGGAATTTGGTGATCATATTAAGGGCTATTTTTGTTGCCAATTTTGTACTTGCCAATTTTGTGCAATTCAAAAAAATCGCCTCTACGTCCGAATGTTAGAAAAAGGCTTTTTGAAACTATCGTCTTCACCTCCGGAGAAGGGTTGGGCGAAATTCCGAATTCCGGCCATTTTGTGTCTCGGGATTCTGAATTTTTCGCTATTCCGGACAGTTGGAATTCGGAAGTTTTTCCAAAAATAAAGCCATGAAATTATCCAGAAATTACATCAAAATCTCCAACTGTCCCACAGATATTTTGCAATGCTTTTATTATCAAAAATGGTGCAAGCAAAAAGATAAAAAAATTTTGAATTTTCAAAGATTTCGAATTCGGGCCATTCCGAATTTTTTTTGCTCTATAGGCGCCTCTGCCGGAAGTTTGCGATTGACCAACGTATACAAATATTTTTTAACACACTGAAAAACACTTGTATTGGGAGTGCGTCTACGTTTTTATCACACAGTGTAACTAATAGCGTAGAAAACTGGCCAAATCTAGGTTATATGTACATATGTAGAAGATTCAATAAAAAATAAAATTTTGAAAATGTCAAAATGTGTAATTTCTAATGAAGTTCGAAATGATATTATATTGTAAAATAAATGAGAATTTTGCATGGAAAAAAAGGACCTCAAAGCGGAAATCCAATAACGAGCAAAGCGGAAAAGAGTTTGCTCAAAAAACAAAAAAATAAATGAATGAATGAGTGAAAAAAGAGTGAATAATGAATGTTAAGAAAAACGTGTGAGCCCAAATGAGAGTGTTGGCGAAGGGAGGAGAGTGCGAGAGAAATAGAAATAAGAATAGACGAAGTCCGAGAAAAAAGAAAAGAAAACGAGAATGCGAGACACAAAGGACAGACAAAGAGAAGAAAATAGAGAGAGAGCGAGAGAGTGAGAGAGAGAGGGATAGAGAGAGAGCGTGTGTGTGAAAAAGGAAAAGAAGAAAAGAAAGCAAGAAATCCATCCCACTCGAGACTAACACGCAAAAAGGCCAACAAAAAAGTAGAGGGGGAAGGGGAGGCATCATTACAAAAAAAGTGCGCACACTTAGAATCGTCGCTTTTGTGAAATTCGAAACGAGCGAAAAGCAAAAAAAGAAATAATTTGAGAACAAAACGAAACGAATCGAGCAAATTGGAATTTTTGCAAAGAGAAAATTTGAGCTGTGGAATTTGAGAGCGCAAACTTTTTTGTGTGTCTGACGACCTCACCCACAGTGTGTGTGCTCTTTAATGGGCACATCAAAGGATCTTGAACTTGAAGCACATAGGAGAGGGAAGTGTGCTCCCTAAGACTTACAGCACTCTAACTAACACATATAGGGAGTATTTAGGGGAGGGGGGTAGGGCGTGAGCTTACTAATTATAAGATTTTTTTGTAAGTTTTCAATTAAATTCTGACAATAAATTGAAATTTTTAGATTTTGTATCCTGGTAAAAAATATTTTTTCTTATTTTTTTTTGATTTTTGATTTCTCAACTTAAATGTTTCATTTTCTACCACGATTATACTACGAATATAAATTAAATAAATAAGATCTGTGAAAAAGCGACATTGCAAGTAGAAATGATTTTTATTTTTACGGCTTTTTGAAAAGTTTACCGATTAAAAAATGGCAACATCGACAGAACGGCGGAACACACAATAATTCACCAAATAATTCAACATTTTCGTCTTTGAATAAATCTTTTTGCTTTTCGAAAATTTGCCGAACAAATCGCTTCGATCAATCCATCAAAATTAAAAGGAAAATAAGCAACTGAAACGCGAATCAAACCATATGTATATATGTACAAATTACCACATATTCATAAAGAAATATCGAAAACGAGTAAATATTTGTATCATAATAAAATTGTTTTTTTTTAATAAAAAACGAGTAAGCAAAATGTAGTTCATTGAAAACTATATACATATTTATGTGTATTTATACACAGTGTGTAATTTAAACTGCGTAAATTATCTTTTTTAACATCAGTGATAAAGCATTCGAATCCAAATTTTGTATCCGTTTACATTCAAAAATAGATTCAAATCGATAAAAAGTAGCCAAAGGCACTGTTTTAAATTTGACAAAAACATGATTTGATTTGTATCTTCACGCACTAGATTTTTTCGGATGCACGGCAGCAGGGTTGAGAGGAATTCCGAATTACGGCCATTTCGAGTTTTGGAATTGCAAATTTTTCGCTACTTCGGTTAGTCGGAAAATTAAGCCATGTTATTTTGCGAAAAATTACTGTTTTTACATAAAAATCTTCAAATTCCGTATTGAAAATTTTTACTTCCGCCCCACCCTGATGCACTGGAGTACAGTATAGTCTGTTGTTTACAATAGTAATTAGTAGAAATTTTTTTCTATATTTTTTCTTATTTCCAAATCACATTTTTTACGCATATGTATTCTTACGAAATTATTGATTTTTGTACGCTTTCTACATATTTTCTATTATATGATCTACAAAAATAAATTGCAACAATATTATGTATTATTATTTGTTTTTTTGCATATTTTTCTCATAAAAATTCTGTATTTTCGATGTGAAATTAACTTGAACATTTGTCTTATTTGCAAATCACAAAATTTTCATGATGAAATAAATCTAATCCACACCAAAAATATTCTCCATTTTTTAAATCTGTTTTATATGTAAATAATTTTAATCGAATAAGCGAAAAAAGAAAGAATGGCCTCCATTAAAAAAGCCGCAATTTGATTAAGCTTTTGGCTTCGAAAGCAAAAGGAAAGAAAAATGATTTTAATGCCGATGGCGTTTCTCCCATTCCTACTTGTGCTTTCCTTTCTTTCTTCCTTTCTTTTCTTCTTTCTTTTCTTTTCGCTTGCTGGTGAAGGTAACATTTTTATTGATGATCGAGGCGGGCAAACCAAAAGGCAACCGCATAATTTTCACAACGGGAAACAGATCGGGAGTAATTTTCAAAAATTTCTAATCTTTTTCTTCTTGGCATCCGAACGAGAACACAAAGCCAAGAGCGATAAAAAGAATTGCTTGGTCGAAATACAAGGATGGGGGGGGGGGTTTGGGG
>SAUE01000138.1:9562-20262 GCA_009724625.1 Deladenus siricidicola | reverse complement strand
TGGCTGACACATTAAACATTGTCAATGGAGGGAGGGGGGAAGCGGCCATAACTTCTGAAACGAATCCACCGTACTCTCCGGACCTTGCGCCTTCAGACGATCATTTTTTTCAGACAACTCAAATCTTTTTTGTCCAAGAAATCTTTGTTAAAATTGATGATGTGACTCTCAGAGTCTTGCATTATGGGATAAGGGAATTGGTGAACTGCCAAATATTATGTATGGGGAGCGCTGTCATTGCTAATGATGGTGATTATGTGTATTGTTAATTAATTGATTTGTTATATAAATTAAAGATAAAATCAAAAAATTTTAAAACGGAAAAAAATAGTTGCCAAACGAGTAGACAGATACGTTATTAATCCAGTTAGCTGAAATTCGCTGTGGTCACAAAAAAACACCACATTTTGTGCGTTCTTGTAAATAAAAATTTTAATTAAAAAAATTAAAATACTTACGTTATATGTAAAAGAGCCATACATACACACGCAGAGAGACATTTGTCAAATGTCCAATTTAATTTGAAATTCAAAAAAAGTGAAAAAAATTAATTGAAAAAAAAAACCGCGAAAAATATCAAAAAATTTGTCCAAAATATTTCCAATTACCACAAAAACGCAAAACTGAAAACGAGCCGAGCGTTTTTTCTACGAAAAATGCTTTGCGCTCCAGCATTTTTTATTCTACTATAGTATTTTGCGGCGTTTTGCGGCGTGCATTTTATGCGCTTGCGCCGTAAAAAAGATCGCAAATTACGCACTTTTCTAAAAAAACCTTTTTTTTCATTTTGGCGCAAAAAACATTGTTTTACTTTTTTATTATTATTTTCGCCACTTTGCAATAACAGAAAAAAGTAGGTGAAAACTTCATTCATTCGCTCACTCATTCATTTTTTTACATTTTAAATGAGAAGAATGGCAGAATTTCTGCGTGAAAAGCGTGTGTTTATTATTGCAGAAAATCTCAAGTGTAAATAAAATAAAAAAATTTTTTTTCATTTTTACGCGTAAAATTGTAAATATTGCAGAAAAATATGAAAATCCTGGTATTAAAAAAGTTTCTAAATTTTCTATATTTATGTTTCGTTCCATTTTAACAGCAAAAATTACTTTAAGAAACTTTGGAACTTCCAAATTGCTGAAGTAGACCCAGAAAATAGCAAATTTTCTCCTCCCAACTTTTGCCAATCTGGAATTTATTATTTTTAGTTTTTTGGGGCTTTATTTGATAAGGGGGTAAATTCACGAACATCTCAACTACAGCCTATGTATCCCAAAACAATTTCCAACTCAACTACATATGTAAATATGTATAACCCCAAAAAACAATTTCGTGTATGTGTGTGTCAGGGGGGTGTGTCGAAAATGAATTTGAGATTTTGAAAATTCAATATCGAAAGGACCTTTCAATTCCGAAAATTGATCCCCGTGATTTCGAAAATTTTCAAAACATGACCTCCGAAAATCAAAAGAAAAAATTGTTAAAAATAAAAAGTTAAAAAAATATTTGTTGAAAATCAAAAGTCGAAAATAAAAAAAAACAAAAAATTGAACAAAAAAACAAACAAACAGTAATCACCATCACCCGAGGCCGAAGAAATTATTCTTGCGAGCTAGCTCTAACGTTAGCTAGCGCAATTGAAATTTTAGCGCAATTGAAGCTTATATTGTCTTAAAAAATCATTTCTAAATCAGACTGAAATTAGAAAAAAAATTAAAAAAATCTGAAAATTTCGGAAAACTTCGAAAAAATGACCAATTTTCCGAAAATCGAGAGGAAAAACACCGAAAATTGAAATTCGAAGTCAAAATTTTCAATATTCCTGGTATACAGTATGCATACATGTAACGTTTTGATAAAAAATGGGATAAAATTTAAAAAATAGGACCTTACAAAATAAAACCAGAAATATTATTGCTCTTTTACGGGTGCCAAAAAATTGAGTAATGAATTTTTTCATCTGAAATAAATTGCCATTTGTGTAAATTTTATTTTTATGACTTCAAAACTTTCAAGTGTCATTTACTTTTTACTTTATTTTTGGTAATTGAGTAGAGGGATATTCGAAGGGGGTCAACCCCATCATTAAAAATAAAAATAAAAAAGTGGCAAGAAAGTTTTTCGTGCATAAAAGTGGAAAATAAATAGCATTTGAAATCAACTCACATCAAATAATAAAAAAATTTTTGGCGTGCACAAAAGTTATAATTAGAAATGTGATTTTGGCTAAATTAAATGTATCTTTAAAAATCTGAAAATCTAAAAATATTGCTTGAGTGTGTGGGAGGAAAAGGGAATTGGAGGCCACGGGCAATAGAAAAGGGGAGGAGGGGAAAGGTGAATGGGGTGAATGGGGCGGATGAGAGAAATCGACATTAAGGGTGAACAAATTACGTGTTGCGGAAATTACTGCAGAATATTGAAGCGCAATAGATAACACAAGTACGTATTGAGAATAGAGCAAAGGAGAGAAATGTTTGGAGAGAGGGAGAGAGAGAAGGAGAGAGAGAGCGAGAGAAAGAGAGGAAACGGGGGAATGAAGGAAGGAGCACAATAGAGAGAAAGAGAGAAAAGTTGAAATAAAAAAGTGAGAAGAGGATGTATTTAGAATGAGAAAAAGAGAGAGAACGAGGAAAAGAGAGAGAAGGAAAGAAAGGGAGCAAAAGAGAAAAAGAGAGTGAGAGAAAGAAGGATAGAAAGAGAGCGAAAGAGAGAAAGAGAAAAATAAATAAAGAGAGTTAGATATAGAGAGGAAAATGTTACCAACAAATCAATAAACATTTAAAAACCAAAGTTTGACAAACCATGAAATAATACATATGTACATACAACTACGGTCAGAAAATATAAATCAAAATCCAATTAAAAGTGCTTTGAACTTTTCAGTCGTAAAAATAACTTTTGGAAAAGTTTTTGGTGGGATTATTGGAGCATTTCGGGATTTCCATGCAAAGTGGCGTGCAAAATTTTGATGCAAATTGGTTTAATTTGTCGTAATGAAAACTTTACGCCAATTAGACATTACGGTCCATTCAACACGACGAAAAAAATAAATAAAATGCGCAAAACATTTAAAATTTTTTGATCTGCGATAAATTTCAAATAAATTTAAAAAATCAAAACATCCCAGTATTAATATTTAGTTTATAAGATATTTTTGTATGAAAGGTCAGAAAATTCAAAAATACATATGTTAAAAAATTGATGCCACGTATAGCTCAACCAAAGTCTCGTATGCGGCCTGAGCCTTAGACGATTTATATGTAAGGCATTCCGTGTAGTTTTAAAATGATTTAAAACGAAGAAAAAGTGTAAAATATTTTATTAAATTTGGATTCACTGTGATAAAAACCTAAAAAATTTTTGTGCCCGATAACCCGTAAGTACCAAATTAAATAAAGAATTTTAAATAAATAATGTCAAGAGAAACAAATACATATAATTCAAATCTTGAAAAAATTATAAAACTTTTTAAAAATTTCCAAAACCTTGCGGCAATAAAAATTATTAATTTTGTGAAAAAGTGAAAAATGGAATATCCAAACATGGCGAGACTTTACGAGATTTTTGCGAGCTTTTGGAAAAAATTTGCGGAAAATTGTTGACTTTCTCACGGGTTAGTGGCACTTTTATGCGGGTGAGAAAGTGAGATAAGATCAAAAGCACTAAAAACTATCAGTCGAAAATATCATATCATTATCAAACATGATTTATTTGTTTTTTTTTGGTTCATTTTTCGTGTAAAAAATTTTTCTTCCAATTCCGGCAATAATAATTATTATCGAGCGAGAGGAATTGGCTCAAATTTTGTGTATTTTTTGTTTCGTTGGCATTGTTCAGGAAACGCAAATTCCAAGGTCGGGAACGGTCATAAATAATTTGCGATAATTCAATTCACTAACGGTAGCGTCAGAATGAAAAATATCTATTATTTAAAAATTGTTCCATTAATGTAACAAATATTATAAAAAATATTAGAAAAACCAAAAAATTCAACAATTTTTCTAATTTTTTTAGTTTTTGACTTTTTTCCTTTGTTTCTCTCTTTTTCTTTTATGCCTCTCGCTTTCCATTACATATGAATATATACATATATGTATCAGGGGTGAGTCTAAATGTATTTGAGATTACGAAAATAGAAAACGAAAATCGAAAAACCCTCTTGATTTCAAAAATCAAATTTCGAAGATATGAGCGAACTTGAATTGAAAAAATTTTTCTTTAGAATTTTAAAAATTTTCGAAAAAATGATTGATTTTTTGAGAATCGAAAATCGAAAATTTTTTTACCCCTGATATGTATACATTTTTAGTTTCTAAATTATAATAGTGTTTACTTATTAATAATTACATATATTCCAATAAAATTTGCATCAAGTAAAATATAATTTTATTTTTTATTATAAGTAAAAATCATAAAAGACTGTAGAAATGAATAAGGTTTTCTGATTCTTCTTGTTTGGTGGGATAATCCGAGAAAATTGCCCCAAAATTACAATTTTCACCGAAAAAGTACATACAATTGTCATGCTATTATTGGAGACAGCTAAAGGGTCCAATTTTTGCGAAATTGCAGAAAGTGTGAAATAAATAATTAAAGACAAAATCCAAAAATTTGAATAATGAAAGTTATTTAATTCGAGCGAAATGAAAATTTCTGCCTCAAATCCTTTGTAAATCATCTCAAAAGTGGTTTCAAGTTTCGCAAATTTCGCGTTCGTTCACAAAAGTTGCACCTCCATTTTACGCCAATTCCACTCTGCCCGCAAATTTCACGCCCGCCAAAAAAAATAATCTTGAAAGTGGAAGAAAATTTGCATTATAATTTTGTGAGCGATACGCCCTTTATTCGAGCAATTATTTATTTATTTGTTTTTGTTATTTATTTGAGATCAGCTCACGCTAAGCCTGAAGGAAAAAAGTGATGGGAGCGTCAGGTATAGACTAATGTAAGAAAAAAAGATCAAGAAAAAAGTAATAAATAGGGAGAGAGAGATGAAAGAAGAGAGAGATAGAGAAAGAGACAAAAAGAGCAAAAAAGAGATAGAAATAGAGAGACAGAAAGATATAGAGAATATAGAGAATATAGGGAAGAGAATATAGGGAATAGAGAATATAGGGAAGATAGAACGAAAAAGAGGAAGAGAAAGAGAGAGAGAGTGAGTGAGGGAGAAAGAGGACATAAAAAATTAATGTAAAATGATCGCTGCAAATACAAATTTATAGAATTTGTAAACTTGATTAAACAAAGCAACCAGAAAAATGAAAAATATTCAAAATCCAATTAAAAGTACGTTCATCAAGTCGGAGCGGTTTAATTTTTCATTTCACAGCAAAAACTTGAACTAAAAAAAGTGTCCTGGGGTTAAGAAGCATCACATCTTGGAAATTAATCCGCTTATATCCCCCTCTTCCATCTCCACGTAACGCAACAATCACAATGCATTTCAGAAATATTTGACTTCAGAGAACTTATTGTTATATGTATTTATTATGTAAAGTAAAATCTAGAAAAAATTTACATTTTCCAAATTTCTGGCTCCGCAAAGGTGTGAAATTATTTTTTCGTAATTATATTTTCTTGACTTTCATTGTTTTTGCATTTTAACATAACATACATAATTCGATTTTAATAACACGCAATTTTCTCTCAAATGAACAAGCAATGATTTTGTTATATAAAATAGACTCACACTTTTTACCACGAAAAAATGAAAGAAAAATAGGTAAAAAAGAATAGAGAGGAAAAAGAAAGAAAAAAGAGAAGAAAAGAAAGAAATAAAAAAGAGAAAGCAAAGAAAGAAAAAAGAGGAAAAGAAAAGAAAAAAAGAAAAAAAGAAAAGAAGCAAATTGATAGCTAAAGAGGTGGGAAAGAGAAAGAAAGAAAAAATGAAAAGTGGAAGAAAAAATAAAGGCAGAAAGAGAGAAGAGACAAAGAAAATAACGAAAAAATAAAAAAATAATAAAAAAGAAGAACAAATCGCAATTCTCGTTTTGTAGTTTTTTTTTCCAATCGGAAATATTTAAATTAATTTTCTTAAATTAAAAATTATGGATTTCAAAATTTTTTAATTTAATTTTATGTGCCAATAATTTAAAATAAAATAAAATTCGAAAAACTTAAGAAAAATTTCCTCGAGCTTATGTTTCCAATATTATTTTCAGGTGATATTGAGGCCAACAAATATTAGCGGAAGTATTTTTTTCAAAAACCAATTTCCGCGGAAGACAAAAGGCCAACGCCGGCAAACGAAAACAGGCGGGGCCGGGGGGGGGGGAAGGGGGAGGAAATGGTGAGTGGTGCCAGCCAGGAGCTTGCCAAAATGTTTCCGGCCAAAACAAGAAAAGTGTGAAAATATTTCGGAACTTTTTGACAATTTTCGGTGTTTTCCTCCAAATTTGGCAAATTTGCAAAAAATTTTGTGAAGCGTAAAATGTTTCAATTTTAAATTTTTTTGGTAATTGCGGTGCAATTTCCAAAATTTCTAAAAATATTTCTGATTTTTTAAAATTTTAAAAACGATGCTTAAAATACTTTTTTTAAATTGGCAAAATTTGAAATTTGAATTTTTGAATTTCCGCCAAATTTGAATTTTCGCCAAAAATAATCCAAAACTGAAAAATGTTATTTTCTATTAATTTCATTTATAAAAAGCTCTGAAAGGCGGTTGGAATGGTGTAAATTTGCAGATTTGCATTTTATTAAAAGCGACAAAAATTCATTTTTCTCAAAATATCAAAAAATTCAAATTGTAAAAATTCAAATTTTTTCAAAGTACAGTATCTCAGCAAATATTGATTTTTGAGCGAAACAAGAACAACATAAAAACTTGGAAAAACTGAGAAAACTTTGGTCTTGCGCAGACTTTTTCAGTGCTGCCTGGTGCATATTTACAGAAAATCGTTTTTAAAAGTATTTTGCCAATGAAGTTGTGTTGTCAGTGAACTATTATGAACTCAAAAAAGTCAATATCAGTAAAATTATTGAATAATCAAATGTATTTAAAGTTAACAATTAAAAATTAAAAAAAGTTGAAAATATTCAAAAAGTACCATCATTGGCATTAAAATTTAGTACGGTGATATATTACTTTTTTTGGCGTTCCGTCTTCTCTACTCTACTCTCAAAGGAATACAGTTCTTTACATACATATATTCTTGCTTTTCGTTCATTTCTTTCTCTTTGTTGTTCTCATTTATACCAAAATTTCTTCTATTTCCATCATTCACTGCTTTAATTACTTTTATTTTTAATTTTATCTCAAAAAGAATAATTTCCCTGTCTTCTTTCCTTTCTCTTTCATATATATAATATAATCTCTAACTTCATCACAATGTATGTATTCATTTCGACTTTTTTTTTGCTCAAAGTCCATTCTTTCTCATACATTCTTCTCTCATCCACCGTCATCGGCAATAATTCGCGAAATTGGCAGCGATTATCTACTTCCCAAAAACAAAGAAAGCAAAGCAAAAAAAGGGGAAAGAAGAAAATGAACGAGCCAAGAAAAGCCGAAAGCAAGAAAGCATCGGAACAACTTTAAAAAGGACGCAAAACTCCCTCCCACGGGATTTTCCTCCAAAACGGCGCAAAATTGTGTGCGATTTTGTGAGTGCCCACAACTCTCCCGTGTGTGTTTTCACTCATTATTATTCCTGCCGCAGATACTTATTGCTATTTGCTACTACTGCTGTTGCGGCTGCTGCTGCTGATGCTGCGACATCCCACAATATCAAGTATGGGAGAAAATATTTTTGAAAAAAAAAAGATAAATTTTGCGTTCCGTTTTGCATTCCGAACCGTGACATTTTTGCTGCCAAATTGCCGTGGACATTTTGGCGGATATTTAACAATAAAGATGACACTTGAAAAGCTGTAAAAACCTTTTTAAGAAAAAAAATTGAACATGGAACACAGCACACAAACATTTCTTTTTGCTGGACTTTTGAAATTTGTGGACAAAAAATTTTAATTAAAAATTGCACATTTACCACATGTAAATAGTACATTTACAATCTATTGTAATTCGATAGGTCATTTATGTTTTAAACTTATTGTTAGCTTGAACAAAAACTAAATAAATCACATATTCTTATAAGTTTCTCCTTCGCCGCTATCTATACCGTATTGTGGTGTTAGGACATTTGCGGATAGATTTTTCCGGACTGGACATTTTCTGATTGCGAAAAAATCGGACGCATTTACGAAAAAATTTTTGAAGAACGTTATGAAAATTTGTAAAAAAAACTGCGCAAACAAAGTGCTCAAATACTTCTCAAAAAAACTGCTCAAAAAACTGCTCTTGGAGTATGCGGACCAGGGGTGACAGGAAAATAAAATTTCATTTACGTAAGGGAAAATGGAACATGGAAAGAACTTTTATTTTCCGCGTTTGGAAAACGCAAAATTTTATGCCAAAAAATCGGAAAATAGGAAAATGGAAACGGAAAATACAGATTTTTTTCAAATATTTTTTTTTTCAGTTTTTTTTCCAAATACAGAAAATACAGATTTTTTATACCAAAATTTACAAATTTTTAAAAATCTGCGCAATTTCAAATGATTCCGAACACTAAATTTTATAAGACCAACCATGCTCCATTTATGCGAAATTTTCCGGAAAATGGTCCATTGTCGTAAAATGGAAAATGGAAAATTTTAGGCCAAAAAAGCGGAAAATCGGAAAACGAAAACGGAAAATTTTGCCACCCTTGATGCGGACCCTATTTCAGTCCGATCGCACAATATGTACTAGGCATATCTACTGTACTGAAGGAAGTCCGACTTTTAATAGACCTAAAAGTAAGTGGGCGTAGCATAAGCTGCGCCCGAGCCTAAGCCTTAGGCGAGTAGACAAGTCTTTTAGTATGTGGAGCCTGAGCCTTAGTAACCCTGAGCCTTAGGTAAAAAGTAACCAAAAAGTAAATTATTTTAAGGTTTGATACAATTTAAACAATTAAAAAATCAAGATATAAAAAAAACATCAAGTATTTTTAATAAAAAATTTTCCGAAAAATAAATTTTTAATAACGGTCTGTAAATGTCCGCAAATGAATCCGCAAATGTGTCCACAAATGTCTATTTTTATCTCCTCTTACAATTGCGTCACATAGCAGGGGTGTTAACATTTACGATTTACGGTTTTTTTGGCTCAAAATTTACGATTTACGAAAAATCGGCCAATTTTCGTAAATTTTCGTAAATTTTTCAACATTTTTCAAGTAAATTGAAATTTTTTAAAACTCAATATGCATTTGAATTCACGCAAAAAATGTCGATATTAGTCGAAAAAGCTCGGAAACGAACTCGAAAACTGTCAGATGAAAATGAAAAAGGAGCAAAAAAGTAAAATCTTTCTTGAAAATTTAGGTAAAAATTTAGGTAAAAATTCGAAAAAATGCAAATTTTCAATCAAAAACTGAAAATTTACGATTTACGAAATTTCGAGGTTCTGAAAATTTACGGTTTACGATTTACGAAATTGAAAATTTATTTTCGTAGCACCCCTGTCTCATAGAGCTGATCACTACACCACCTATATATTATATGTAGCTACAATATGTATGTTCGCGGATTCGACTTTCTCCACAACTTTTCAGCTTTCCAAGAGTCGTGATTCCACGCGATGGGGGCGTTCCAAAAAAAGCAAAATATTGGGAAAACATTTTTGCCACTGTTTTTTCTAATGGTTAATTGTACGCCTATTACAAAAAGATTATTACAAAAAGAAACAATTTACAAATAGAGTATGTAAAAGCTGTAATCACAATTGTAAATGAACACAGCAGAAAGGAAAGAGAAAAGTATGTATACAACATAAACAAATATAAATAATGATTTTCTTTATCCGCTTTTAGTTGTTGTTTGTATTGTTGTTGTTTTGTGTTGGTTTTGGTTTGTTGTGGTGTTGTTTTGCTTTATTATGTCCCAAAATCTCGCGCAAAATTTAAAGTGTGTCATTAGTAAATTAGCAAAAAGAAAGAAATAAAGGAAATAAAGGGCAAGACTACATATATTTTCAAAATAAAGGCTAATATGTAAAGAAAGAAAAAATTGTTATACATATTCTATTAAATATATTTTTTTGAAAAGTTTATCAAGGTCGTGTTAGAAACGATCAGACAGACTTACATACATATCAGGGTTGGGCGGAAGTAAAAATTTTCATTTCGGAATTCGGAATTCCGGGCCCAAAAATGGCCGGAATTCCGCATTTTGGAATTCGGAATCGGAAGTAAATAAAAAAATTTTTTTTTGATTTTTTCTAATTTATGTCATGTTTGCTTTCATTTTTTACCGAAAATAACAAATTTCTAAAATAACTAGCATATGTAAAAAAATAAGTTAAATACCAGAAAATTAACCACCAAAAATATGAAAGCAAATAAACATAAATTTATGTTAAATGGTAATGCATTTAAAAAATTTAAAAGTCGTTTTTACTAGTCCAAAAACTTCCGAATTCCGACTCGGAATAGCCAAAAATGCGGAAATTCGGAATTCCGAGGCCAAAAATGAATTCGGAAGTCGGAATTCCGCCCAACCCTGATACATATGTAGTAGCGTATCATGGTAAAGCTATTGCGCTACCGTAAGAATCTTGACTCAGAAAATGTGTCGTGTGACACACACACACACACACACACACATACATACACACACACACACACACACACACACACACACACACACACACACAC
>SAUE01000137.1:221458-239940 GCA_009724625.1 Deladenus siricidicola | reverse complement strand
TAATTTTACAGTAGCTTTTTAAAAATTTGAGGTTTTTTAGGGAACGCCCCACCTGAGGTTTTTTTAGGAGATGACGCACTGAGGTTTTTTAGGAGACACTCCACCTGAGGGTTTTTAATAGATGACATAGCACGATTAAATTATATAATTTTATTTTTAAAATTTCACAATAACTAAAATTAAATAAAAAGTGAGGCGGTTAAAACGTCGCTTTTCAACGAAACCGAGGGAGAAAATTCCGCTTCGTGATTTTTTTTCAGCTTTACATTGATCTCGGCGCCGCATACATTTTCGTCGGACGTTCCTCTCTTGGTTTCAGAGGATTTTTTACCTACGCACGAGGCCCTTCTCCAACTTCACCAAAAGATCTGCAGCGAAAAAGATTGGAGATTTAAGGAAGTTTGCATGACATCAAAAGGCCAGCCGCCCAAAAAGATTCCGGTAATATTAAGGCAAAACGTCTCGGAAGTGATGAAAAAGCACATTAATGTCAGCGGGAAAATTTGTTTTTGAGAAGAGCGCTCCGATGACTATTTATTTATGCGTCGTTGGTGACAGGGGTGGAAAAACCACAAAAAAAAACTGCGCCAACAACGTGGAGAGAGAACACACGAACAGCGCTTGAATCAATGAAAGCAGACTACCTTAACGATCATGCTCCTTCACAAAAAATGCTTTATCCGCTTCGAAATTCCTCTTGAAAATGTTGACCTCCTGTGTGGGCGTAGTTCAGGTATTCACGGCTGCGAAGTTTCTCATGGCTGACGAAATCGAAGAGATGCGAGCCGAATTGGCACCCTTTAATGAGGCACTCAGACACGTTCTTTCATTCATTTCTCTACACCGATTGTGGGGAAAAGCTTCCGAACAGTCGATAGAACACCTTCACGCCGTCGTCAATGAGGATTTACGAAGGTTTTGCGCCATGAAAGAAAAAGGAAATTGTATGTGCTACTTTGCAAATTACAATATATTCGATATTATTTATCTTCGTTTAATGATCAAACAAGTAATTGCGAATATTTTGTAATTCGCAAATTTGCGCATACAATTTCTTCGTCGCGGCGAGGCTTTGCGAAATTTTCTACTTTTTTCACTTTTCTTCCTCCTTCTTGTTCCGAGCAGTCTCTCGGCTCATCGCAAGACGACTCGTAGGCGGAAGGTGTGCCGAATTGCAAAGTCATTTCGTAGAATAAAGCTGTAAAATGAGAAAATGTAAAAAATTTACACTTCCGCCATAGCCGATTTTTTCCCTCCAAAGCTATTTTCCTAATTTTTAAATATATGTTGGAGGACATCAATAATTTCGTCGACCAGAATTTTTTTTCGGACACGTTTTTGAGATATAACCCAAAATGTAAACTCCAAAATTTCAATCTCTTCTTTAAACATCAAAAATCACACCTTTTTTCGAATTGTTGAACGTAACAGGTGTTTTTTCCGGAAAGTAGGTTGTCTTCGGAACATTTCAAAAAAAATTCACGGAATGTCATGCAGGATGCACTAAAATATACCACATTTGTCGAATGAGAAAAATTTCGCCGAAAATGCAATCAAAACGCCAAACATTTTGCCAACTCTGAAAACATGTTTCATCAATCTCGGCACCGGAGCCTGAGCTTTCGGCTAAACCTTAGGCGAGTCTCGTGGCTATACGGAGCCTGAGCCTTAGGCGAGTAGGCGAGTCTCGTGGCTATGCGGAGCCTTAGGCTGAGCCTTAGGCGAGTAGGAAAGTAATATAAAATTTAAAGAATTGGATTTTTTATTATTTAATGGGCCGTAAAGGCCGCAATTGTCGGCCGCAATTGTCCGAGCCACAATCGGCGAGCCGCAATTGTCGCAGTGCCCACGCGGTCGAGTAAAGTCCGGTGAAAAATGCTTTCACATTCGGAATCAGCGCATCAAATAGGATTATAATGAATTTAAAAAGTTCACTTTTCGAGGTTGGCAACATTCGTCGAGTTTATCCCATGAAGATTTTACTTTTACTTTTTGCTTTTCGTTCTTTTTTATGCCTGCTTTTCATGGCCGCTTGAAATTTGGATCAACAGGCACCGTTTAAATTGGTTTAATTTTCTTCGATTTAACACAAAAGTGTTGAGCTTATTCAGACAACTATGCAAAGTTGGGTGGTAAAGGTAGACGAGAGTAATTTTTTTTAAAGTAAATATGAAAGAGGAATAAATGAACAAAGAGAATGGGGTTACATTGTCGGCCTTTTGGAAAATTTTTTTATTAAAAATTGAAAAAAATGTAATTTTTTATTCAAATTGGAATAAAACTTTGTAACGCGAGTATTTTCATGGGACGCAAATATCTCTATGAAACGCGTATACTGGAATAGAGCTTTTTGATATAATATACATATTTAGATTTGGCCGTTGAACCCGGGTGACCGAGCACTGTTTAATGCAATTGCTGGTGTATGGGGAATGGCGGATGGTGTTTGGAATACGCAACTGAATGGTATATTAATGGAATTTACTGAATTTATAAGATGATGTTCAGTAAACAATATTTGTTTGAATATAAATTATTGAATGAGATTAGCAGATCATCCTAATTTCACTTGTCAAACATGCATGTTTTTCATTAAGTTATCGTGAAACAAATATGAACCTTAGCTCCCGTCTAATTTTTTCCAACTGATAAGAATCTTACAAACGAATTTAGGATTTTGGGTGGCGCTCCTGGGCCGTGAATCACTGGAATTGGCATTCGCAAATTATCGCTTTTGGACGTCGTCCGGTTTAGCATTGGGCTTTCTCCTGATTCGTTTCACAAATATTTATGAATATCTTATGATAGCTTACTGCTTTCTGCTCGTCGGAATTCTTGGCTACTTTATTGTGGAGTTGTACGATATGTTTATTGTAAGTTTTTTGTCATTGAATGTTGTCAAATTGCTTTTTTATTGCTAGAGTCGAGAACAAAAACGAGATTTTAAAACACATTTTTCTACATAAAGCTGATCCATCGTTTTTGACAATGAAAACATTCAATATCTGCAAACCAAATCGACATTTGCGGCTCGGACATTTGCGGCCCCGACATTTGTGGCCCCGACATTTGTGGCCCCGACATTTGTGGCACCGACATTTGCGGGCCCGACATTTGCGGCTCGCAAAGAAAACTAATATTATGTAATATAATAATATAATGTACAATAATTTCAATTCACAAAAATTCAATAATAAAAAATCAAAGCCGGATACTGGACCTTCCAACCATTGCAATTAAGGGTGGGGTATAGTGAATCCTTTTTTTCTTTTTTTTGCGTTTGGATATCAGGCTACATAGAAGATATTAACAACGATGTTAAGTTTTTTAAAAGATAATTTTTTGCAAATTAATGTCCGAGTCGCAAATGTCTGTTTTGTTTTTAATAATTGTAAATTTTCTGTTGTGGGTCGCAAATGAGTTTTTCTGCGAATTAAATTTTGAATATTGTATTTTTTGCGAGCCGCAAATGTCAAGCCACAATTCACAGTATCCAAGCTCTCTGAAAACGCACCGATCTTTATTTAGTATAAGGATAGACTATTGTTCTGCAGAAATTTTGGCGGATTTGGTCAAGTAGAAGCTGAGATATGGTCGTTCAAAGTTGCTCAAATGTCAAAAAGTGCATTTTTTCAGACTGGATAACTTTTTTGCAGTTAACCGATTTTTTCCGTTAAAAAGCCCATTTGACGCGCCTTTTTGAGCTTTTTCAAATAGAATGTCCGAAATGACAACTTGAGGCACTCAAAAGACAACAGACTCTAAAAAAGTCTCAACAAGCTGAATGCGATGGTATATAATAACACATTTGTTGCGTAATGCCCATTTAAAAACAAATAAAAAAGTAAAAATTTAAAATAAAGCCAAAATAAATTTTTTTGTTTGCTCTTAATTTCCTGCCAAAAATCGAAATTTTAAATGTTTGAAGAGAGTTTTGGACATTGGTGGCAACCAATTTCGGGAATTCCATCTTTTTTTCGAAAATAGAAAGATTTTACGGAATATTGAAGTATACTTTTACCAGCACGAAAATACCGTTTAAAAAATCCCCAAGGTCTAGAGCGTTTTTTCATTTGTTTTTTATATTATACATGTTATTACAGGAATTTTTATCGAGTTTTGCAGCGGAAGAAAGATGATAATTCGCAAAAAAAACCTGGCGTACAAACTCAAAACGTCCCCATAAGTAACAATAAAAAGTTGAAAGTGCTATTGAGTATAATAATACACATCTGAATTGAATAAATAATAAAAAAAGATTTGAAAACAGTTTTTAATAACCAATTTTCAATACGTATAAAGATTAGTAATGTTTAAACACTTGTACATTGAACTGAAAACGAATATTGACAACTTTGCCAATGTTACAAAAAAATTTTATCGAATTTTTTATTTTTCCTTTAAAATAAAAATATAGTAATACAAAGTGGGCCACAAGTTCTATAATAGAGTTTTGGTTGTCCCAACACGATTGCTTACGTAAACTGTTATTGTAATCTGATTCTTTATGATATAAACTATACATATGGGAGATGCTAACACAACGTCATAAAGTTTGACACGAAACAGGAAAACCAGTGATGGAGAGAACACGTGATCACTTGACATCATCCACACTTCTGTGTCTCGAACAATCTATTGTTACGACCAACTTGGCCTGAACCGCATAGCTAACAACCGCAAGCAAGGTCAAGAGCCGGTAAAGTCAGTTGAAATTTGAGAGACGCAATGGGAAAATTGGCTGTGCCACCTGTATCAGTTCGCCTAATAGCCAAAGCTCCAGAAAAAGTACGGTGGTACGGTTTGAAAAGTACGGTTTGTACGGTTGACGGTTGGACGGTTAAAAGAAGCGAATGACTTTGCCGTCAACGCTCACCTCTAGACTGGGAGCGAATCTTTTTTGTGGACGAGAATCTGTTCATCGTTGAGCAAGCTCACAATCGCCAAAACCACAGGATTCGTAAAAGCTCCCAGCACGTCGACCATCGTCGAATACTAACAAAATCCGCAGTTGATGATGGTTTAAGGCGAAATTTGAGCCAGCAAAAAAAACCCGAGGTTTTCGCAGACCAGCGCATTAAAATCAATCAAAAAGTGTATTGCTGTAATATTCTCTAAGGCTTAGTACTTTTGCGAGGGCACTGCGAAAATTGCGGCTCGCCGATTGCGGATCGGGCAATTGCGGAAAACAACTGCAGCTCGGACAATTGCGGCCCAAACATCAAACATTTACTGCCCATTAAATAAAAAATGCAATTCTTTAAATTTTATATTACTTTCCTACTCGCCTAAGGCTCAGGCTCCGCATAGCCACGAGACACTAAGGTGTAGCCGAAAGCTTATGCTCCGCATAGGGAAAAAGCAGCTTTCGAACCCGCGAGTAAAGCGTAGCGTGTCCGTGTGGAGGCTAACAACACTTTTTTCATGTATTCTAAGTTGTTCTAAAACGATTTTGAGCAAAAAAGTTTTTTGATTTTTCCGAAAATTATTTTGTTAATAATAAAATTAAAAAATGGATATTTTTAATAAAGGAACAATCTGGGCCGCAATTGTCCAGGCCACGGTGCCGAGGTCTAATGTAAATTTTGAAGCCAAAACTGAAACTGAGAGATTTCGAGCTGGAAACACATACACGGTGGTAATTGATGATGCTGATTCCGAAAATCACATTAATTTTTTAGCTCCGCCCTTTGGGTTACTGTACGTAGCCCCTACCCGGTTTTTGGAGCATAAAGGGATTGACCAAAAAGATTATTATTATCGTCATTCGATTCCCCTCGTCAACACCTATCAATTGGTATATACATTTTTGAAAAAAAAAAATTTTCAACAATTTAGAAATTTTGGTTAGATACCACTTAAAATTCAAATTCGATCATTTCCAATATTAAATTATACTTTTATTTTAAAAATTTCACATATTATAACAAAAAGAACAAAAAACTGAGGTTAAACATCATAAACAAAAGAACCGTATTCTAGCGCAGACATTGCGAATAGAGCATCAAAAAGTGAGGCGGTTAAAGCGTCGCTTTTCAACGAAACCTAGGGAGAAAATTCCGTTTCGTGATTTTTTTTAGCTTACATTGATCTCGATGCAAGCTGGCGCCGCATTCATTTTCTTCGGACGTTCCTCTCTCGGTTTCAGAGGATTTTTTACCTACGCACGGGGCTAACTTCATCAAAAGATCTGCAGCTAAAAAAAGATTGGAGATTTAAGGAAGTTTGCATGACATCAAAAGGACAGCCGCCCAAAAAGATTCCGGTAATATTAAGGCAAAAAGTCTCGGAAGTGATGAAAAAGCACATTAATGTCAGCGGGAAAAATTGTTTTTGAGAAGAGAGCTCCGATGACTATTCATTTGTTTTTTTTTGGTGACAGCTGCGAAAAAAACACGAAATTGAGCGTTTACGTCGTCAACATAAAAGTAGCGAATAATTCCTCAAACATTTCTCTGCTGGGAATATATGAGGGCTTCGACAACGCCGAAAACTTACGATTGGCCTTTATCGATCTAAAGAGCAAAATTCCTTTTAAAGTGGAATATAATTTCAATGGTTCGAACTGCATCGTCAAAATGCTCATAACAGGCGACTTCAGAACGTGTCTGAGAAGTAGTTGTGCCTTTGGTGTAATATGTGGATTGCGGGGAATGAACATTGCCTCCTCGAGAAGTGCCGATTCGGCTCGCATTTACCTCCTGAAATCGAATCATTTCCGCTTTCGTTGCGGCGACGCTTTGCGAAATTTTTCTCCCAATTTTCTATTTTTTTCGCTTTTGTTCCTCTTTCCTATTCTGAGCAGTCTCTCGGCTCATCGCAATACGACTAGAAGGCGAAGGAGTGCCGATTTGCAAAGTCATTAAGTAGAATAAAGCTATAAAATGAGGAAATGTTAAAAATTTTACACTTCCGCTATGGCGGATTTTTTCGCTCCAAAGCGATTTTCCTAATTTTTAAATATATGTTGGAGAACATCAATATCTTTAATTTCGTCCCTACGATTTTTTTTTGTGCCTACGTTTTTGAGATATGACCCAAAATGTAACTCCAAAATTTCAATCTCTTCTTTAAACATCAAAAATCACACCTTTTTTGGAATGGTTGGACGTAACGATGTTTTTTCCGGAAAGTATGTTGTCTTCGGAACATTTCAAAAGAAAATTCACGAAATTTCATGCAGGATCCACTGAAATATACCACATTTCTCGAGTGAGAAAAATTTCGCCGAAAATTGTGCCAATTTTGAAAATTGGATTCACCAATCTCGGCACGGTGAGGCCGCAATTGTCGGCCGCAATTGTGCGGGCCGCAATCGGCGGGCCGCAATTGTCGCAACACGTTCTGCGAGACCAGCAATGCAAATTGGATGTTGCAGAAAAACCACAAAAACATCTTTTCCCCACTTCATCTTTTCTGCGGAATGACCGTCCTAGTCGCCAACAACCGACTACAACTATGACTACTCAACATGGTCGATTTTGGAGGCCATGTACTGCGCTAACCCCCACCACTCGTCTGACGCTCTCTATCGAAGCACAAGGAGGTCACATCAAAGCCCACCAAATTATATTGTAGCTAGCACAGTAGTTCATTGTTTCTCAAAAAATGATTTGTTTTTGTTGGAAGATAATTTTTTTTATAGAGTAAAAACTCAGCTAACAAAACTTTTGACGCACGCTGTATTTTTACATACAACTTTATTTCTACTAATCGCAAATCTACAATTGCAAATGTACGTGGTTTGTTTCAAGTTTTTTCTCCATACGTACTTCACCATTTTATGAAATTTTGTTGACTACTTTCCTGCGCACATGCATCAGTTTGTATTTTACGACAAAAAAGACGCTTGCATAATTGAAAAAAATGTTATACAGGATTTTCCCCGATTGTATTTTTGGCATAACTTTTTTATTTCGTAACCAATTCTCAAAAAAAAAGTTTGGTAGGGAATGTCTGGTTCGTTTAAAACTTCAAAGTGAGTATCGCAAAAAGTTTGGCCGCAATGTGCATGTTCCTGATACGAACACAATCAAACACTGGTTAAGCAAACTTTTGAATATAGGAAATTTCAACACCAATTCGAAGTGGGTTCGAACTGAACTCAAACTTAAAGAATATTTAGCGAACTTTCGCGAGGACTAAAAATCAGCCAGATCGTTGGTTCGATATGAAGGAATGCAATCCCGACGTTCGATTTGAAAGTTTTGTTTTTGTGTTGTTTCTGCTGAATTTCTGATATGCCTTTTTCAGGAGGCAAAATCTCACCCCTACAAAAATGTATCCAAAAGTTTGCTGAACCAGTCTTTGATTGTCTTCGGGTCAGGAACATGCACATTGTGGCCAAACTTTTTGCGATACTCACTTTGAACAGTTTAGGGCGAACCAGACGTTCCCTACCAAACGATACACCAAGTTCTTTGTTCAGCGTTACACTCCATTTCTACAAAATCATAACGAATACGTTCACAGCATATAGCAGTCAAAACATATCTACACCAATTTGGTCTCTAACAGTTGCCTAGAGTATTGAGAACAAAATAAAAAAAGAAATTTGAGAATTGGTTACGAAATAAAAAAGTTATGCCAAAAATACAATCGGGGAAAAAATTGCGCCACCCTGTACATAAATATATTTTTACTGTTTCGATATTTTGCACAAATTTCGATTTTTTGCAAATGTCGGAAGCTTAAAAATGTAGTTTATAAGTTTTAGATTGCACAAATGTCTATGCGCAAGGAACATTTCACAAATGTCGTTTTTAACCAATTTTCTGTTTCCGGTTTTTGTTCTTATTATTTTTTCTATCATATGCCGATTTCTAATTTTTTCTTAATTTAAGCACCAATTTTTTTTTTGTTATTTTTATTTATTTTTAGGAACGATTTTCAACGTTTCTACTTTTTTTTTATCAATTATGCATGTTTTTTCTGCTCAAAAATCGTTATTTACCTGTTGATTAATGAATGCTTTCCAAAACATGACAATTTGCGTTTCTCCTTTCCACACTAATACATACACTATATTTTAACGCAGTGTGTTTTGGAAGTGTAACCAAAATACAAAATATGAGTCCTCCCTCATCTCACATTTTATTATTTTATAATTTATATACGATGAAGTACCATTAATTGCAGTTAATTTATGGATGCAGTTATTTTGTGGATGATGTAGGTGAGGCAAACGATGCAAAGCCTCCTGAAAAATATGTACGTGAATTTAATGCAGCACTTTTATGTTAAATTCACATAAACAAAAACTTCTTACTTTATACATTTTGTATGTTTTCAAACTAGTTGATTTCTTAAATTTTTTCAGAATTTATTGTATTTATACATTATTATACATTATTATTATTATTATTGATTTTTCACTTTTGTTTATATACTTTTTTACCAGAAGAGAAAATTATTAAAAGCAGCACAATATGGGTCGAAATTTTGAAAGCGAATCACAAATAATTCATTTCCTTCATTAAAAATTTTAGAGTTTTAATCACTTGTAATCACTTGTAGATATAAACATTAAGAATATATTTTAACTAAATTCTCTCCATTTCCACGTTTCAAGTTTAAAAAAATTTTATGTGCTTGATTTTTTGTTGAAAAAATTTCTAATACTGTAGGACAGTGTTATTGTTTGTTAAACTATTATATTTTACATTTCGATATACAAAAGTGCACACATTTCGATGTAATTTTTAAATTAAAAAAATGTCATGTCACAAAACATGGTTTGGCTTGGGCGCAGATTACGTACGCTAGGCCCATTGCATTAGGCTAAAATTAGGATTTTTGTAATTACAAAAAAACAAACTTTTCAATATTTATGAAATTTTTGAATATTAGATTTACATTTTTAAACATCACGATATAAAATTAACCAGTTATTTTGTTGAACATAAAAAATAATAATTTTTGAATTTTAAATACGTAGAAACGCGACTCACCTTGAATAAGAAGCAGAACAACACAATGTCATCACCATTAACAAAATGTCTTCCAGCATTTTTCATTTACATTTTCTGGCGTGTGCACTTTTGCTCCAAGATGAAAACTCTTACATACTAAAGAAACAAATAATTTTCCTCTGCGCAATGATGAAAAACCCATTCAATAAATGCTAGATAAATAGCAAACATTTTTTTGAGAAACAAATAAATCTTTTAAAAAATCAACAATAACAATGAATGTTTCCAGTCAAAATAAATCAATTTGAAATAAAGCTGTGTTGTAATTAGAATCCGCACCTATCTCAAGAGGAATTCAACTGGATTCCATTTTAGAATTTTTTGGCTTCAAGTTGAATGCGCGTTGACTCCAAATGCATTTATAGATCCATCACGTTTCAAATTTCAAGAAAGTAGTAGAAAAGAGGATCTCTTTCAATTTCAAAATTTTTTAAATTTCACCATTTTTTTTACAAATATTACAATAAATTTACAAATAAATTTTACAAAATTTATTAATCAAATTCATTTCAATTTTTTAAATTTGATGTTTTCTAGCGTGAGATTGCAACTTAACCATTTTAATGTTTTAAGCATCAGAAACATTGATATACTTTTATTTTTCATACAGATGAGAAAATTGCTTATTGAGGAATTATTCGTTACCATTGTAAAATTTTGATTTTATGCATACACGTAATACTTTTAACTTTATTCTGCGGGGAAGTGAGAACTTCATTACACACAATTAATCAATGAACACGATGTCCATGATAAATTAATAAATTAATAGCAATGTAGAACAAATCAATATTGTCTGGTTTAGGTTGTTTATCTTGGAAAAGCAAGAATTTTTGGTACATATAAGTAAACATAAGAATAAGGGAATAATTATACAAATGTGCAATTTAGTACAACAAGATTTGCAATACGCTTGATTTTTCTTTTCCACTAAACGTGATATACACTGTATCTGTCTTCCAAATTGGTATATTTCGTATAATGTATATTGATATCAATTAAGTTTTATAATTATAATGTAAATTAATATTTAGAACAATTTCAAACCAAATATTCGACAAACAATTATTCAACCAGCTTTTATGTCTAAGTTTTTTAGCAAAATGAATATTTTTATTACATCAATCGCAATATAATTTAATGAACTTTTCGCAAATTTTGGAGTGAAACCTAATCTTACAATTAGTCTGTCAGACAAATATAGTCAATATTGACATTATGGGTTTGTTTCGACTTCTCGTGCGACCTAATAATAATGGGAATAAAAACATCACGCAGCCGCCGCCCCAAACAGCTGGTGCAGAAACATTTTTTGTGTGCGCTTCTAATGCATTTTTTCGGCGCTTTGGCGTTGCAATAGCCAAATGGCCGTGGACGTCGTTAATATTGAGCACGGTAATCACGCTAATAACTGCCTCCATTATCCCATTTACACCATTAACGAATGACGTTTCCGATTTTACGCCAAACGGTGCTAGGGCACGACAAGAAGCCGAGGTTTATTTTTACTTTTGCAAAAATAAAGAAAAATTATTACGCAAATAACAAAATATTAAATTATTTCATTAATAGTAATCATAATGTTATTTATATGTATTTATTTTTTACGTTTAAAATAATTTAGGCTTTCAAAGAATTCTTTTCCAACAAAGGCGAGCCATTAGCGTTATTTATATTGGTAAAGCAGAAAAATGATGGAAATATGTTAGGAATACGTCAACTGGAAGAAACGATTAGGGTAAGCTTAATCGATAGATTTTTTCATGAACCGAAATAGTTCTTGAACTTGAACTTTTTCCACTTCTTTTTTTTCATTTTCATGACTTTCTTCCATTTTTTTTTTTTAGTTTTTTTATATACACACCAGGAGTGCTAACATTTACGATTTACGTAATTACGGCTTTTTGGCCCAAAATTGGCGATTTACAATTTATGATAAATCGGCCAAATTTTCGTAGATTTTTCAACATTTTTCAAGTAAATTGAAGTTTGAACTAGTTTGACAATGTTGTTTTTATGTTTACATTTATTTAAAAAAAGTTCAAGCACAAAATTCCAGTTTAGCTTTTAAAATTAATTTTTCAAAATTAATTTGAACTAGCGGGTTCCAATTTAATTATTTTTGATAAATTTTTTATTTTCAGTTAATTTAAAGGAGATTTGAGGAGATCATTTAAAAAAGAGATAATTTAAAGAAGATCTTGGATAAAGTTTCTTAATCAACAAATATGTACGACGATTTTAAAATGGAAAATTCAACTTGAACTGGCATTTTGAACTTGTCCTTTTTTAAATTAAATTAAATTGGCGATTTGAATTTGAACATTTGGAAATTGATTTTATCTCGTGACTTGAATTTGAAAAATACAAATAAATTTTATTTGAATCGAAATGTGAAAACACTGATCTAGACGGTGTTCCCACATTTTGGGATTAATTTTGAGGATTGCGTCATTTAGGGACGCGACATTTGGGGATATTTTTTATTAAAAAATTTTATTTGAGATTTTTAATATTTTCGAATTTATTTTATAAAAAAAGTTCACTGTGAATTCAGTGAAATATTTAAGTTCTTTTATGATATACGCCAAATTTTTTTTAGGTTTTCTGGCACCGGGAATTTGAATGTAATAAGGATGTTTACTGATTTTATTGTTTTGTGCAGCTTTTGACATTTTTAGGGGGGAGGTGGTACAGCAAAAAAGTGTTGGGGGGTAAAAATAAATTCGAAAATATTTATTCGATATCATAAAATAACAGAAATATTTCACTGAACTTCACTGAATTCACACTGAAATTTTTAATAACTTTTTTAAATAAATTCAAAAATATTAAAAATCCCATATAAATTTTTTAACAATAAAAAAATATCCCCAAATGACGCGTCCCCAAGCGTAGCATCCCTAAATGACGCAATCCTCAAATGTCGCGATCCCCAAATGTTAATCCCCAAATGTCGTATAGCCATTTATAGAAGACGTCATGCGATCGCGACAATAGGAGCGTAAAAAGTTTGAGTAAATTTTGCTTAGAGTGTTCCAGAAAATAACAATATATAGGTGAAGTTGAGTTTATCAAAAATTTTCTAGAAAATTTTCGATTTTTTCGCAAGAGCGTATATATTGATTTTTCCAGTGTTCCAGAAAATACGAGTGGTACACCAAAAATTCTTTCATAATCGGAATTAGCGTTCAATGTTGCGTCTTGTTTTAGCTGCTCGATACAATTTCCACGCGCTTCACAGTTTTCAATTCGCAAACAAATCGCGATGAAAATTTTTCGAATCTTTGTAATAATTTCTGCACCATTAATGAGCCAGTTCGGCACTTTTACGTGAGTCCTGATATACACATTTTAGTGCATTTTAAAACTTACAAGGTGCTCCGATTTCATCTCCGGTTGTGTAATAAATTTTTGATTTTTAAAGCAAATTGTGATATTATGTTTCATTCGATTCGTAACGTTGAGAAATTGTTCGGTGTTAATAACATAAAATATAACAAAATCTAAAAACGAAAAAATTTCAACGATCTCATAAAAAATTGAGAATCAGTATTAAAAACTATCGTGGTAAGGCAAAAAACTTGCTTGATAGCGATGATTATGATAATAAAACTCAAAAATATCAAAAAAAAATTTATTGAAAAATGGTGCAAGCTTTTGATATTTCGCTGTTCTTTTTTATACCAAAAAAAATCTCAGTTTTGCGAATCAAAAAAATGTAATTGGTTATCACAAAAAAATGTTATTAGAAATATAATTGGTTATCACAAAAAAATGTTATTAGAAATATAATTGGTTATCACTAAAAAATGTTATTAGAAATAGGGGGCAAAATTGGAGCAGGTTGGAGAAATTTGGAGAAAAGTTCATTAGCTTTACATTTACATTTCAGAATGGACTTTTGGTTAAGCACAAATTTGGAGAAAATGAAACATCGGAACACATTGATCTCAGTTATCCGATCACGACTGTTCTTGGCCGTCAACTTCATATGGATCCGAACTTTTTTGGAGTAAAAGTAATCTTTATTGATTTATAACTTTTTAAACACGGTTAAACTTAATAGAAATACCTCATGTATAATTTGTATACATACAGTGATATGCATTGTATTTTTTGCAATTTTATGTCGCACCCGGATTTAAAAACCTGTTTTTGCATTCGGATAAATTTGAATTAGTTATTTGATTGGTTTGCTTTATTTGTATCTAAAAAATGAATTACGAAAAAAAGATATTGTATCCAGAAAAGTTAAAAAATTCCCTTAAAACTTCTTTTAAACAACTACTTGTGTGCGTAATTTCAACTTTCTAAAAAAAGTGATGTTCTGGCTATAACATTGTAACACATCAAAATTACCTAGGTGAAGACACAAATTTCATTAAAAACGCTCAAGTGACATGCATACACACAACAAATCCGGTTGCTTACTTTTAGCACCTACTTTCGTAAAAAAATCAAGTTATTCTCATCACTAAAAAAAGCATAGTTCACAAAAAATTAGATAAAATAGATATAAAAACAGTTAAAAGAAAACAAAATGAGATGGGATTTGATTCATATTTGTTTGGACTACAACATATGTATACATACATTAAAGTATGTATGTACATGAACATTTATTTTATTTTGTTCAAAGTTTTTGAACAACATAATACAACACATAAGATTCTAACATTCTGGATTTTAACATTCTGCATTCTGGATTCAAGTTACATTACTGGTCATAACATGCAGTTTAAGGTTGCATTTTCCAAACTTGATGACATTGACACACTTCATTACAATGGCAGCAGTTTAAGCATCGAAGAAGGCAATTCGTCAGAGACGGAAGAAATAATTTCCATTAATCAACTTCGTACCATCAATGGCCATTCAGTTTTTGATTCATTTTCGGTATATTTCCGTTGGACTAAGATATTTATATGTGTATTTAAATAATTTTACATTTGTTTAGACACAATTGAAAAACAATATCAGAGAGATCAAATTGGTTGGTTTGCAATTTCGGGTGGAGAGGCCAATTTCGGTTTCTATTGAGCAGCTAAAACATTGGGAACGAAGTATTGTAGACTACTTGCAAAAGTAATTTTTATTTTTTGATTAAAAAATTCTTTACTGTTTCAATACTAAAAACATTCTATTTTCAACTTTAGCTCTCAAATTCTTTTCCAAACAGCCAATAGTGTTAAAATTAATTATTCTTTTTTATTACATATAAGTTACAAAAAAATATGTGGGTCACGTTTGACAGGATTTGCAGGTCATTTAAAAACAATAAATGTTTTCCAGTTTAAATTTTTACGGCACTGTATATAGCAAATATTTAGTGAATTTACAAGTGAGTTCGTAGAGGCCTACATACTCTCCGAAGGTTTTCTCACTTCAGAAGTCGTTAGAGCAGGACTTACGCTTCTGCCTTTTCTGGTTATCGGATTCGTGATAATGGTCATTTTCTCAAGCATTTCCATGAATTTAGCTGCATTTTACGTTTCACAGCTTTATCCACACAAGGTTTGTACAAAACTTAGTATTGCTCACTTGCTAATTAAACAAATCAATTTATTCGTTAATTTGAGCACATTTCTCGAAGCCCTTCGGGCTTCACAAACATCTAGGTCTGATAATTCAATGAAGCAGTTAATTTCTGTATATTGTTTCACAATTTAAAAAAATTTTAAATTAAAATTGAAAAACTAACATAAAACAAACAATTATGCAAAGTAGCAACCTATACATACTAAGCATTTATGAAATACGCAAAATCAATTTTTTGTATTTATAAATTTGATCATAATTCCGCTAAAATATTGATGACACACGACCAGTGCGTTGACGACACATTACCTGTGCTGTAATTTGAATCCGACCGATTATCTCTGACCTCTCTCTCTCTGACAATCTCAGAGCAAACGAGTGCGGCTAGATGTCAATATCTTTTCGTTTGCCCAATTTGTCTTACTTCAATAAAAACTCGAGTTTTGTACAAAGACGGATATAAAATATGCAACTAAAAAGAAGTCGTCGAGCTCAACAGTAATTCATATTTCATTTTATTTTTTATAAAAATTTTCGATTATAAAGTTAGCCAACGGTAATAGAATGGCTAAAATCTGTTTTAAAAATTTTAAACCTTTTAGAATTTTCTTCATATTTTTGACAAAATTTTTGGAAATTTTTATTGCTCCACAAATTTCTGCAGAAAATGCAAGCGATTTTTTATCAGAATTAAGTTTTTTTGGCGTTTGCGTTTTTGGTCACACCTCAAAAACTCAGTGTTTCCAAATCTTGGCTAAGTTAAATTTCAACTTTTCCGCACTTTTTTCTCTCGCAGGCAGCATTGCAATATTTGGGTTTTGAGTATTTTTGATTACACAGATAACATAATTTTTAATATGCTATCCGCTGACATATCGATTGCCCTCGTTGATGGGATACTCGGGCAATCTGAGAGGTCAGAGATAATTGGCCGGATTCAAATTACAGCACTGCATATTGTATTTTATTGAACCAAGTGTCAAAATGTCTACGACTGTTTTTCCACGACTCGTAATGTCGCACCGCAGTTAATTGTTCTCAAGGATATCGTGACTACATGTAGTTACGATATTTCAAATGTCGTTGCGATACTTTAACTATGTTCTACACTTTTATTTTGGCCACAATTGTGTCGTTTTATTACACAAGATGTCGTAAAACGACATATTTCTCGCAAAATCGTGTAGATTGTCGTAACAGTGGCTCATTGAATACGATGGTTATTTTTTGTATATAACTTTTTCAGTCGCTGTTAGCGTTTGTGGCATGCGTGTGCCCATTTATGGCGTGTGGAACATCCTTGGGGTTGTTATTCTGGACTGGATGTCGCTTTGGATCTATTCTTTGCGTTACGCCGTTTTTAATTTTGGCGCTTGGTGTTGATGACGCTTTTCTTATGATTAATTCATGGCAACGTTTTCGACGAAAGTTGGTATTGCTGTAATAAATACGTACTAAATTAAAAAAAATTATTTAAACTTTTTCCGAAAAAAAGTTTTGTAAGGTTTTGTTCCTTTACATGGCTATACTCAAAAAAGATTATTAATGAGAAGAGAAAGCAAACTACAATAATTAGCATAATTAACATTCACTTTGACTGACTGCAAATTCATCACTAACAAATTTGAAATGATTGTTCATTTTCAACTTTAAACTTTTTTAAATGTTAATTTTACACAGAGAATATAATTTTCGTTATTTAAACAATTCGGGTGTACTTAATTTTTAAAAACCCGAAACTCGAAAGCATTAAAAAATGATAAGATGTTTTTGAAAATTCCGAAAAAGGGTTGTTCTTAAAACATCTTCAACAGTGTCTAAAGAAAAATTTAGATTTTTAGATTTAGATAACATCTTATACATATGTATAAAGATGGCATATAAATTCTCTTCCCGCTCATAGTTAATGATTACGCTTTGTCCAATTTCAAAACGGATTTTTCAGGCAGTTAAAAGAGAAAGCCAAACGACGTTTTAAACTATCAAATGAAAGTACGATTACTAATTCTTCGGTTGTTTCCAATTGTTCAAGGCCATCCATTTCATTGTCAACAGATTGTAAATTGTCTGATACGAAATCACACATATGTATTGTCAACACCCGAGTGTGTTAATAAGTGCGGTTCAATTTGGTCTTCTTCGAGTCAACTGAGTGCATTTTGGTCATCAAATGTCGGAGAAAGTAACAAAAAAGTAGAATTGATCGCAAACTCGTCAGTTCAACATCAAAGACAGGTAGAGGATTTATTGAGCGCTGTTATGATCGACACAGGCGCTTCAATTACGATTACCACTCTCACAAATGTATTGGCCTTTATGATTGGTGCACTTACGCCAACGCCTGAAATTCAGCTGTTTTCCATTGGGAACTGTGTGGCGATCATAGTTGATTTTATATACGAGGTTAATACTATTTACTACAATTTATTAAGCAAAAATCGGTATATACTTCTAATTTATCATATTTATTTATGAAATAATAGGGAAAAAAGCTCGGTTGATCGCTGGGTGTTCCGCCTCCAGCGGCACGGGTCCTGCTAGTATTTATCTTGCTAGTTTTTTTTCAATGTATTTATATACCAAGGGTGCTACCATTTACGATTTACGATATTTACGGCTTATTGGCCCAAAATTTACGATTTTTTTACGATATTTATGAAAAATCGGCCAAATTTTCGTCAATTTTTAAAATTTTCGTCAAAATTAATTTAACTTTTGGCGAAAGTTAAATTTTTTTAACGAAAGTTAAATGGAATTAGTCTCACCACGATTGGCTTTCTTATGTTCAAACGTATTTCGGCTTCAACTTTTCTAATCTTGTCACACGATGATCGAGCATAATGTAAATTATAAGAACATGAAATTTCGAGCAAAAAAATGTGTACTCGTGGTTCTCGACCATTCTGATTCCAAAAATGAAGTCAGATTCTCGGCCGTAATTGACCTTCACTCGTTCTTCAAGCATAACTC